>BMAV01010626.1:748646-829520 GCA_019973955.1 Trichonephila inaurata madagascariensis | reverse complement strand
CTGTTTGATTCCATACCGTATGCGTTGTATTCCTTTTTCAGCGCCGATGCTTTCGTCATCCTTTACGTACATAATACTCTCCCTCATTTCAGAATTTCATGTTTCTCAGATGATTTTTCGTGAATTATGGCAATAAACCCACCTGTTGCTTAAGTTTTGCACACCAGTGTATTTTATAGTGAAACACAGTAGCGCACACAGGAATTTTTCAAGGGGAGGGGGTCGGAATTCGAAAGTTCTCCATTCTTGTATTATGCTCCTTTTGATTTTGTCGATTTGGGGGCACAAAACACAGTAAAAAACTAATTATTGATTAAATAATTAGCATTAATTAAAAAAATTAATCATTAATAGCAAATACTTAATTAAAATTTGACGTACTATATACTTAGAAGTTTAATCAATCAGAAAAAAAATCAAGGGCTTTGGGGGGAGTCTGGTCCCCCAGGACCCCCCACTTGTGTGCGCCACTGGTGAAACATAATATTAAAATATTTTCTATATTTTAACTTCTCGTTAAAAACTAACATTCCTTGGTACTTTTAAGAACCCTTTGATATTCTTTTCTGGATTAGAAAGATCGGTTTCTTAACTCTAAAAGAAACTTAATGTTCCTGACTTACAGTATCCATTGGAGTATCCGTTAGTGGGGGTTCCTCCATTTGAGCTTCCGTTGGGGGTTCCGCCGTTCGAAGTTCCGTTGGATGAGCCGCCGTTTTCTAGGAAGGGGGCGCCCGTGATGGGGTTGATGCAGGGGCGACGACCTGCAAAGGAAAAAAATATTCTATCAACAAACAGAGAACATCTTAACATACTTTATTCCCTCTCACTTGCACCATACAAGCGTGTACGGTAGCGATGCACGTTAAATCTGACGAGAGCTGAAACCTCCTCCCATTGGTGTGGAGTGGTATTTAAGAGAGGGGGAGGGGTGCCAGCTCAGCTGTCGTCCACGTCACTTGACCATGGTTCAAAATGACATGGTCCGTCGCCAAAAGCCCTCGTGTAGCTGAATAGTGCGACGTTAATATTCACTCACTCACTTGCACCATACAGAAAACTATCCGGTAATTTATATTTTATATTAATGGATAAAGATTTACTTGTATGCATGTATTACTTGTAAATGCATGGAATGCGAAGAATAACTTAGGAAAAATATAGAAGGCTTTCTTTATCGAAATGATTTTTAAAACAGTTTACACAGAAAGAAAAAAGAAAAGCTCTTTGCCACTCGTCTAATCATTTCAAGTGAAAAGAGCATTTTCTTTCCATTTTCTTTCCCTTCCTTAATTTCTGAATCAACCTCCACAATAATTTAGTTTTTCAAACGAACGAAGTGTTACTGGAAGGCTGATATAGACAAAAATAAACTTAAAAAACCAGAGAGATATAGACCGTTATACATATCGTAGCAAGTGCAGAATGTTACACGGTTAATACAATATATAATTAAATACTTCCCGTTTCTCATTATAGCCCTTAAACTCTGTCCTTCAGAAATTAAATGTAATCATAGAGCACAGTAACATAAGATATTCATTACAATATAATTAATTTTATCTTTTTNCCAGATTACACCCCCAGCTGCCACACGAGATCAACTTTGGCAACGTGTGGAAGCTGCTTGGTCTGCTGTACCCCAAGAACACATCCAAAGTCTCTTTGAATCAATGCCGAGGCGTGTGGCAGCGGTGATCTCCAACAATTGCGGCTACTCTGGCTACTGATTCTGGCAAGAACCACACTTCTCAGAAGTCTATAAATTTAATCATTTGATACTTGGTCAACATGTTATCTACAAAATAAATTTTGCTGTGCTATCTGTTGTCTTTCTTGGTGTTGTATTTACGGTTGCCACACACAGCAGTGTATATATATATATATATATATATATATATAAAGTTTCTATTATAAGCTCTAAAAACAGATTATTCATCCATTTTGGGGAGGGGAAATACCTTCGGATCATAATTAGTGCAACAGATCACGAAGAGGATTTTTCTTATTAATGACAAAAAATTAAAATTTTCGTTTTGACGTGTTTGATTTATGAATAGTGATGCACATATTTATTTAAATGACACATTTTAAAAAGGAATAAAAGAAATTTTTCACAATAAGCAGCATCAAAAAGTAATCATAATTTAACACATTTAAGAAAACAAAATACTTATTTCTTATTTATACATAATTAAATTAAGATAATTTATATTTAAAGTTTAAAAGCAAAGAAGAAAGTACATTGCAAATTTTTCAATTAAGTAAGGTATGTGACACCTTCATTCTTCTCTGAAAATATTAAATTTATTTGTCGTCTTAATGTTTAGATCAGGGGTGGTCAAGCCACGGCACACGAGCCACAGTGTGGCACGGTGGAGTTGTACCAGTGATACGCGAAGACTTACTGAAAAATTTAAAAAATTTAAAAGATAATAATAATTTTCTAAATAATTTTTTTAATGTATCATGTTTTTATAACGGACTAAAAAGTATAAATTTTATTTCTGCTGTTTTGTTCTCTCTCTCTCTCTCTCTTTTTTTTTTTTTTTTTTTGTCTTTTTCGTTTTCTTCATCTTTCTCTCCTCCTTTTAGTTTTTTTCTTCTTCTTTTACATTTTCATGCATCATCATCCACTTCTAAGCTTTGGTCCTATTTTCAAATCTCTAGCTCATCGAGAAGTTAGTTTATATCAGTTATACAAAATTCCACCCGGACAGACATACAAAAAGCGAGTTAATAAAAACATGGTAATAAATAGCAATCTTTTTTGCAATTTTTTTGGAATGCGGTTGTCTCAGAGAAAGAAGCCCCCAATAGTCGGATCAACATATGTTAATGTTTTTTCTATTATGAATGTTTTTTCTATATAATGAATATTTTTTCTATTATGAACATAAAACCAAAACATCGCTCCTAAATATGCACCTAAAACAACCTAATATTATCAGCATCTTCAAGAGCTAATCCTAATATAGATAACTTGTTAAAAAAAAACTGCTAATTCAAAAGCCACATTAAGTACTGATTGCTTAGTAATTAAATTTAGAATTAAATGCTTCACGTTACGGATTTTTATATTATGTCTTATTTCACTGATTGAACCTGTAAAAAGTTTATCAACAATAAAAGCTAAATTTGTACTTTTGTCTCATTTATTACATTATTTTTAAATTTTCACTACTTATATATATATAGATAGAGAGAGAGAGATTTGCACTAAAAAATGTGCTATTTACGTAAAAATCTCGTAATAAGCTTATAAGCAACACACACATTTTTTCACCTGTTCATCTTTTTTTGTTTGTTGTAAAAGTTTGATGTGGCTCGAATAATTTTTTTTATCAGATAGTGGCACTCTTTCCAAAATGGTTAGCCATCCCTGATTTAAATGAAAGCGCCGTGAGGGAAAATTTATGAAATAAAATATAAATAATTGTTATATTATTGTTATTTATTATTATACTATGAACTATTAAAATGATCGTTTACAGATCCAAAGGTAAGAAATAGGGTAATTGAGAACTGTTGTAAATGATAAGAAGTGATATACTTTATTGATAATCTTTTTCTTAAATGTTTGAGTATACATATTTATAACGCATGGCAAGGCAATGAGAAAAATTTGAATATTTCGGATGAAGAAACTATTGTGCTCCGTAATTTAATCTAAGCAAAATAAAGTAAAATTAAATTGATATTTTTTATTGAAAAGTAGAAAAAAAATTCTATTAAAAACATATGAATAAACTTGAGCTCATAATTATTAAACCCATTCAAGTATGTTAGAAATTTAGAATGGATACATCAAGGATTTATTGTAATTTGTATGTTACTCGTTGATGTATAAGGACTGCAGAAATTTTTAAAAAAGTTGTTCTTTAAACAATATTTTACTCCATAAAGTATTTATTTTTTACGTTAAATCATTCAAATTTACTTTCGATATTGAATATAATCAAACAAATCAACTGAGCTTATTTAAAAACTTAATCAGTTCTCGATTCTTATACCGTAAACTTTTTAATATTTAACAAAATTAAAAGGAAAAAGAAAAGGAATAAGAACGAAGTTGTATTTTTATCTAAAAATATGTGATAATAAATCGCTAGTTATATTTTATCATTTAATCTCAAAAATTTACTTGAAAATAAATAAATATATATATATATATACTCACCTTACGACTGTCAACTTCTTCTAATAATTTAAATGTATCCCGTTTTTAGGTTAAAAAAAAAAGGTTCGCTTAAGAATATATTCGATGTGTATGAGACATTGAATAGCGGAATGATATAACGAAGAGAACACGTACTACATCTTCCTTTCTTCACGAAAATGTGCTCCAAAACTTTAAACTCAATTCAATTTGGTAAAACAGAATATTTGAGCAACTCTCAACATGAAAAGTGTTCTTAACCAATACCTATTGGGTCAATTGACTGTGTTACCTTGGCAATAGGGATCGATTAGACTATATTCGAGGATGGTGTCTGTTAGTGCTTAGTCCCTGGTGCAGTTGACAACAATTTGCTTTCGCAGTGGAAAACGATTTTGCTTTCAACTTTCTTGATTTTTTTCTGAATTCATAACTGTGGGAAGTCCTTCGCCTTTCGTGTTGTATGTACACGATCGATGACTTGTCCTATATCTAGATGAAAAGGAGCTCAGCGGCTGTTGGTTGGGTTGACAAAAGGTAGATCTGCATTCAACTAAACAACTTGTTTGAGTTAACCGTCAAATTTCTATTTGTAACAATCGATTTACTATTGATTATTGACATATTGAAGATAAGCTTTTACCATTAACAAAGAACCTTTCTTATTTTGATAATAATGGGAGTGGGCTTTAATAAAATGGAGTACTTTTTATTATTGTTTCAGAATATAAAAAATAGATAATTGAATTTCTTTAAGAGGTTGAAAAAAATCTATATTTCAGCACTA
Organism: Trichonephila inaurata madagascariensis; assembly: GCA_019973955.1. Lineage (NCBI taxonomy): Eukaryota > Metazoa > Arthropoda > Arachnida > Araneae > Nephilidae > Trichonephila > Trichonephila inaurata. The sequence continues at coordinate 824,574 of BMAV01010626.1, read as the reverse complement.
TAAATATTAATCCCTCCTCTAAAAAAATTAAACTTCAAAATTACACTTTCGATAAAATTAACGCATCAATGGAAATATATAATAAAATATCACGATATCTCTCAGCTCATGTTGATAAAGGTTGAAATATTTTTAAAGGGGAAGAGTATTTCTTCCTATAAATCATTATTCATATTAAAGTAAAGTATCATATTAAATAAAGCTTTAAATGTCGTTTTTTTTTGAAAATATATATTAAGATGTTTGTAAATATTTTACTTAACGATTTGAAACTGCCGTATTTAACGTATAGTGAAAATACTCACAGTATTTTAAATTGGAAATGATAAATACAACAAATGTTACAAATTTTCGATCTCTGATAATTCATTTCTTTGAAATAACAAAAGTTTTTAAAACTACAAAAGCGTCTAACAAATAACAGCATTTCATTAATTTTCAGTACATCGGATTCAGAAAGGTTAATTAATCAAATGAGAGAGAGAGAGAGAGAAAGAGAGAGAGATACGTTTTTATGGACTGTAACAAAGAGCTACATCCACATTTTCTTTTAAGATTCCAATTTCAGTTAACAAAAAAATAATTAAAAATATACGTAAAATATTTATATATTCTAGAAACATTTGCATTTTTTATTCTCAGTTTTTGCTGGGGGAAAATTAATACCTTTTATTCTGTAGAATTTTTCTGCAGAATTTTTGAATATTTTAGGATAACTTTTCAGAATGTTTCTTGTGAAATAATTTTAACAAGATTATATCGTATTTGTTATCTTATGGCGTTATATTTGATATGTTTGTTGTTAATCCTATTAATACAGTTCATTCTGTTGTTAATTATGGCTTAGAACAAAAGTTTTCAGTTTAATAAACAATACCTGATAAACATAATATTATTAACACATCTTTTTAATCAAAAGTTTAAATCCAGATATTAGAAATGAATATGGTTAAGATAAAGATGCTCGTGATAAATTAAACAAATATAAAATAATATGAATAAAAATTGTTTTGGATACTTTGAAAATTATTCAATCTGAGAATAACTAATCTGCTAAACTTTTACTATCTTTAGGTATATGTTACGTAATTTCGAAGATAATCCATGACTTCACATAACTCTAATATTTGTCTCAAAAAATAGACCAATATACAAATGCATCATCGAAAAGATTTTCTGAGAAATTATGTATAACAAGTATGGCATGATTAATAAATATACAGAAAAACACTTTATTTGTTTTCATATGAAAATTGAAAACTCTGCGTAAATATTATTTAACTAAGATTACCTACTCATAAAAATACTTTTTAAACATTTTTAGACTTTTTTGTGAAATGTTTGAAATTTTATGGTCGCACGGACATTAATAAAGATTAATACAATAAAAAAACCAGATTATTTGTCAACAATTTAAAGAGGATAAAAACACATTGTTTCTTTACTTGTTTCATCCACTTCCTCTAAACTGAAACAGAACAATCAAGGAATAAGGATTAGTATAAATTTTTCATGTCACTTGATCTTAAAATGACTAATTAGTTAAAATAAGTGAATGAAATGTGATCTATCTTTGTAATGGGAGTACGTAAAGTTTCATTTAACTTTTTCGAGCTTGAAACCAAACAGAATTTTTGTGAGTTTTGATGAGTTTCTGAATGCATACTCACCAAAGTTACAGGACAAGAGATTTTAGATCTCGTGACTATGTCCTCCCTAGACACAGAAAACAAGTGATTTTAAATCTCGTGACTATGTTCTCCTTAGACACAGAAAACAGGTGATTTTAAATCTCGTGACTATGGTTTTCTTCAGGAGAAGAAGGCAGGTGATTTCAGATATCATGACTATGTCCTCTTCCTGACTAGAGAACAGATTTCAGAAAATAATACGAACTCTCTGTTCATTCTATGCAATAAATACAACTTGACAAATAAGCTGTTTTATTTTTCTATTTCTATTTCAGAACCAGCTCTTTTAGTTAGTGTGAGGCTTTTATCCGATATAATGAAACCCCATTTGAAAAGAAATTCAGAAGTACAAAAGTATATTTTATTTTGGAAATCAATTTTGAAGTATATAAATTAATTTTCCACGTGAAATCTGTTGCAATTTTAAAGGCTGTTTAAATTAACTTAAAATACACCTCTTGGTATTTTTTTTTCGGGGAGGGGGCTTCAATTGTTTTTAAACATAAGCAAAAAATGTTCACTTTCCAAAATCGTTTTATTGAAAACAATCGGAACAACTAAAAGGATTAATCTCTTATTGCTTATCATACAGAATATATATTATTGCCTTTCGAATAATTATACAAAAAGAGATTCTTTTATTTCAATCTCTTTATTTTGCAATCGATTTTTCTTTCAAGTAAAGTATTTAATTATTTGCAAAAAATATCAATACAACTCAAACTCAAGTATCCTTAGAAGACGAAGAATGACCGTAAGAGTTTTCAATGGTTAATATAATACTTAGAAATTAATAAAATATAGAAAGAGTATAGTATATAGAAATTAACTAGTAATCATAATATTTTCCAGTCTATCAATCTAGACACTATAATGTTCTTTTTAATGAACAAATACTCTGAATTTTGAAAAATAAATGCTTTTTCCTATGCAAAGCGGATTATTTTAAAAAAACACCTTAGGGGGGGGGGTTTCACAAACTTATCAAAGCCCCCTAAGGTGACTGTTTCTTTGATTATCCGCGTGAGCTAGAGGTTTTACAAAAGGAACAGACATTTTTGTATTCTTAATATGACTTTATTAAGAAAATTACTTAAACCTCTAACAAATTAGATAATAATATTTATGAGAGAATCTACGATGAACAAACACACAATAATAGTTATACCTAATCGCGTAACTTGGACCACTATCAATATCTAACCCACCTAATCTCACTTCTAACAGTATTACAAGTCCTAATATCAAATAGTCAATCCTACCTTAATCCAATCGTAGCTTCAATTCTATGAAGAGGTGTCTGGGCGCGCGTGCAATCGTATGCACCTTGACCTAATGGATGAATCTTCAGAGTAACTTCTACTTGCGCTTGTATCAATCTCTCACATAACATTCCCTAAATTGCCATACGACTTACTGAAACTTCTGTTATTTAAAAGCTATCTCATTTGCATCCCATCTTCACATTTCACTTCTTGGGTTTTGGTTGGAAAAGAGTTGCCATTAATCTTGGCCCCAAAAGAACCCAGAGGACATGTTAAAGAAAAGACGCGTGAGACCGTCACAAGTTTTATCACTTTCCACCAGTTTTCAGTATAGCTGAAGATCGGCGCTTAAAATAGAATTGTTAAATAAAAAAAAGTTAAAAAAAAGCAAAATAAAAAACAAAGAAAATAGAGAATAATTTCAATCTGTTTTTGGCTATGTTTTATGTATCACCCATTTGTATTTATTTCAGTAGGAAAATGAAACAAAATGCCTTTCTCTTATCACTAAACTTCTATTTTATAAAAATACTTATATTAAAATAACTTGTTTGTATGAAAAATTATTATTATTATTAAAAAAAAAAAAAAAAAAAAAAAACTACATCTTTAGACAAAATATGGTAAAAAAATCATTTATTTTTAAAAAAATTAGTTTAACTCATTTTCATATTCATAAGAACAATCAATGTTTTGGAAACTCTTGTGTTAAAAATAATTGGGAATGAGAGTATGTAAGATACACTTAAATATCTATTAAGAAAACCCCTAAAATGTAACTTTTTTAAAAATATAAAAACAAAATTAATGAAAAAAGTAACCAAATTAATTTTTCTCATACATTTTTAGATGTTTGTAATTATACCAAACAGGTTTTTTTTTCCTATTTCATTACATTTATGAGTGAATTATTACAGATCAACATGCAAATTTTTTAATTCTGGGTCTAACCTGTTTCATATATATAATCTCCAAAATTCTCTCAAGAGTACATTAGTTAAAATTCCCCTAGAAAAAGAATTTATGGGAACTGAAGTGAGAAATAAGTAGTTTTTATGTAGAAGTAAAATGTCAATTCACCGTAAAGTTAAAAAAATTCAGACATCTAAACAAAAGCTGTAAAAAATGTGATTTATTTAACGTGGAATTGATAGTTTAGTACAGAAGAGATCTGAAGCAAAATCAAAGTTTGTTTTTGAGAGATCGATGGCATATTATCCGTTTTGCCGCTGTACAAAAATGAAATTATATGTAGTTTCGATGAAAGTTTCGAAATCGAGGTGTTTTAAGTAATCGGAATTGCATAAAATAAGCCAATAAAAAAACAGTATTAAATGATAAACTTAAAATAATGTGAAGGGAAACTGTGCTAAAGGGGATTTCAAACCACCTGAATTGGAAATTTACGTATGAGAATCTACGAATCTCATACGTAAGTTCTAGCATAATTTTCCTCTTTAGGAGGTAATAATTTCATTTTTAACAAGATAGAATTTCTTGTCACATTTCTAGAGCAGCAAACAAAAATGGTTTGAAGAACTATAAATATTCTGATGTGTCATCTCATTCTCCAGTCCTAAAATAGTGTAGAAAATTTTTTGGTTATCTTGTTAAAAAGTATATGTGAAAATGAGAGGCGGTATTAAACATGGGATAATATTGATCTCGAATATTTGAAAAAACTTGTTGAAAACATACCAAACTGTATGTCTTATTGCCTCACTATTATAGAGGGCCTCAAACAATATAGATTTTCAAAGAATAACTGTAAAAATAGTGAAGGAACTGAATTGTCCTTATAAACGTTAAAAAAAAAAATTTTTTTTTTTTGACTGTATTTTTATTTTGTCAAGAAGAAAAGTCATAAAAGTTCATAAATAAAGTTTATAATTTCTGTGCTTTGTTTTTCTTAAACATATCTGTTATGAGAGCCAACGTAAACATATACATACATATGGATACATGGAAACCATTACTTTTTTCACAAGACACAGGATCTCATTAAGCCTATTTTGCATTTATAATATTTCTGTAAAAATTTCTAGATGTAATCGATTCAATCGATGTGATGTGTTTTGTAACACAGCGCACAACACTCGATACGTCTCCCAATAGATTTATGTGAAATTAATCTTTCCCGATGTGACTAAATTCCTTTCTAACAGTATTTTCCTACTTTTTTTTGTAAGATCTTCATTGAAAAACAATTTCAATAGGAAAAAAATACAAGCATCAGTACAGAAAAGGAAGAATTTCATACGTCAATTTTGCAATAAAAGGGAATCTCTCTGAAATTATGAATCGAGTTGATTTCCTCATCCGAACATCGGCAAAAAGTCCACAGATCTTCCATATTTGCTAAGTACATTTTCATAGAAGCTAAGGGTTTCTATTTTCGATTAAAAAATGAAGAAATACATGCTCTAATTACAGTAGTAAAAATTAACAGTTTTGTATATTTTTACTAATAAAACTTGGTAAAAAAAATAATAATTTTATACAGATCTTTCTATACAAAACGATCATCAAATGTAATACGCTTAATCCAAAAATAATACACATGTTCTGTAACAAATAAAACAACATAAAGAAAAAAAAAGAAATGATAAATTTGTACTTCATGATTAAATAATATTACCTGGGAATATATAAAATACAATCTGTAATAACTCGATACAATAATCAAAAACACGAGTTTTGAAAATGAATTCCTATGCTGAATTGTGGCAAATCCCGTTATCAAAAGACGTTATCCAAAGAACTGCCTAATAATATATTTAAAAGTGTTAAGAGGTTAAGTAATTTATGTAATTATACTAATGGTTTTATAATTTTGCTCGAATAGGACTTTTTTTTCCTGATTAAAAATTTGAAGCAAAAAAATAAAATAAAAAAAGACTCTTTCTAATACTACCATTTTATTCAGAGATACGTTTTTTTTTCTTTGTAAAGCCTTGTCATTTGGCGTGGACCTTATAATTCTACCTCTTTTATCTTTTTTAATTGGAGAAATAATTATTTATAAATTACTCATTATAACGTTTAAAAAGATTATCATTAGTGCGCAGTCTAAAATGGAGCATAAACATAAATTCAATTTATTACCTTTTTTCGCATTCAGAAAACAAATAATATTGTTTCATTCTTATAATTTATAAATAAACATCTAGCTCTTTGTTTTCAAAATTCTGGAAACTTTGAATATCAATTCCATTATAAGGAGCACCAATAAATGTTCAATAATGCTTAAGTATATAAAAGTTTAAATGTGTTCGAAAACACATGAAGGAATACTAAAAATTGAAGCAAATTAATATACTCGTAAATTTAAAATAAATTGGGAAAACAGTTAACTGCAGAAACCTATAAAATGTTTCGTAGTTCGTGCTTGATATTTCAAAATAACACATAGAAATAAAAGCAATGATATATTATGAATATAAATATTTTTCTCTTTTTTAAGTAATAAAATAAAAATTAGCAATTATTTTCATTAATTAATTTAATTAAAAAATTGCATTTATTAATTAAATTAATTAGTGAAAATAAGCTTCATTATCCCTCTTTTTTCTTTTTGAAGCTCAACTCTTTAAACTACTTAGTATTTATAAAAAAATATTAACAATTATTTATATTAGTTCTTAGGAAAACATATGTAGCCTTTTGACTTCAAGAGTTTATACTATAAAAAAATGTATTAAAAATGAGATAATTGCGAAACCTTATAAAATATTATTACATATATGATAATTTACTACGAGTATTTATACAGATATAACTTGCAGAAGTTATGTAATAGATTTCGAAAATATATGCTCCGATTATTTCACTTTAAAGTATAATCTCGTATTAAAATTTTCCCAAAACAAAATTTTATACTTAAAATATTGACGATTCCATTAATTATAAATGGTTTTCATCAATAAATAATTATTCATATTTATAGCGGAATCATAATGCATTAATGTTTTTATTAAAGGAAAAGATGAACAAAATATCTCAAAGGGTTTTTTTTTTCAAATTAAAAGTTAATGTAACAATATATTATTACTCTTTTGATTCTATACATTTTCAGACATGCTTATTTTTATATGAAAGTAAAAAAAGAATTGTTTTAGTTCTCAATATCCGGAAATTAGTCAATCAAATTTACTAAATACTGTTAAACATACGCATAAGCTAAAATACATTTATATGGTATACGAAAAGTCTCTAATTGTCAAACCAATATCAAAACAATACCTCTTATACCAAGAAGGAAAAAATTGTTGGGTAAAAAACGAAAGAAATACAAAGAGCGTTCGTAAACAGAAGATGAATTACGGATTTCTTTTGGAGGACGGATGGAGGGAAAAGAACGATCCATTAGAATCTCCTTCTGTTGATACCAATTACCGATTCCGAACGGTTAATTATTTAAGAGAACGTATTTAAAAAAAATGGATTCAAAATTTTTATTTTAAGAAAGAAACCACAAATGAATACAAAATTAATAAATTTTGCTTTTTTTTCTATAGAAACAGATATCGTTGATAGCGTTAAATAATTAAAATTTTAACTTCTTGATAAGAAAAAAATGAACGAATTACATTGTCCGAGCTATTGGTTAAAAAAAGAACAATGATATTCTACTTTGAGTTGTTTTAATAAGTTATTAAAAGCAAGATAATCTGCATTGGAGTTTTTGAAATTTATTGTTCAAGTTTATGTACAAAAAATAACTTTGGTTTTGTGAGCTCTGAAAAATTAAGTAAAAAAGAACTTTGGAAGCATACTGTGAAACTGGTTTTTATAAGAATATACGTGTTGTGACGGCTCACTCGTCCTTTCTCTAACATAACCTCTGGGTTCTTTGACGGCCAAGATTAATGGCAAATCTTTTCCAACCCAAATCCAAGAAGTGCAACGAAAGTATAGATGCAAATAAGATAGCCTTTAAAAGGACAGAAGTTTTAGTAAGCAGGATGGCAATTTGGAGAAAGTTCAGTTTGAAAAAGGTAGAAGTGTAATTTGGCGGTCTACCCAAGAAACACGGAAATCTAGCCATTACTACAAAGTGCATACTATTGCACACGAGCTCAACAGCCGATATGAAAGTGTTTGAACCGGTGCTTGGAATTTAAGGTAGGAAGATTATTTTCCGAATTCGAAATATTATTAGGATTGAGAGTAGGCGGATAATATAATTATTTAGATAAGTGATCCAATTGCGTGATCTGTGTTAACTACGGTTACGTGTTTTGGTTTATTCTTACTTAATATAAGTTTGTTCAATATATAAGTAATTTAAGTTAAACTCTTAATAAAGTCATATTAAGAATTCTAAAATGTCTCTTCATTTCGAGAATCCCACACCTCTAACTTACGCTGACCCACAAAGATAGGGTCGACAAAGATCGAACATATCACAGTGTGTAATATAAATTGGCAGAAAAAAAGAAAAAATACTGAAACATTCAGAAGAAAAATATTTTTAAAAACTAATTTGAGTTTCTCGAAATTTTGTTGTACAAATTTTTCTTAATCTACTCCAAACTCCTAAATAATTAAGTTTTCATGGTCAGTGAATGTTATTTTGGTCATGTGTATTTCTATAATCTATAAATATATAGTGAGAGAGGGAGAAAGGCGACCACTCACTCATCGAGAGATCTTTGGAACTATTAGATTTACAGGTATAGTTATAAAATTTGGCAGTCATGGTTTCCTTTTTGTTTGTTGAATATAGAAATCAGCTAAGAGCGAGTTTTACGAGAATCGACGTCCAAAGAGGGTTTGCGGGTGCATTATAGATAAAAATTCCTCTTTTTGAGCTTACACCTACAGACTTGAAACGCGGCAAGCCTGTTTCTTTTGTTGAGAAGATATCCGCTTGAAATGGGTTTGGTGGAATCGACTCCAAGGAGAGAGTACGGTGGCGTAAAATATACGTATCCTTCTGTTTTAGAAATTCAAGTCCTGTCTTTTTTTAAATCAAGAGTGTTGAGGGCTATAAGAATGTTTTTCAATACATTTCAAAGTTTAAGACTAGGACTTAAATAACACAAATATAAAACCAATATATCGTCGTAAATATCATAAAATATCCAGCGAAGTGGTGGATTGGCCCTTTTCATGTATTTTTCTCTGCTGATATCCTATAATAAAACTGATAATTACAGATAATTGTCATCGTCAGAATACAGTGCACTGAAGACATTACTAAGAGTCGTATTCATAGATCGTGCAGACAACTGGACGACTTTAAATCGGATCAAATATTCTGAATGAGTGTTGTTGTCTGATGAGTGTGAGCCACTATATTTTGGGATGTAGAAACATTGCTGGCAGCAGTGTTTTCTCCAATAAGAGTATGGATTAAATGAAGATTGAAAAGCCAAGGAATGTGAGATAAAATTGATTAACCTATCGATAGATACAGACTTTTCCAACGGTTTTATTGTCCACTCATTATGTGATACAGCTTCTTCCACGATTTCAAGATTATTGATTGAGGTAAGATCACAATACTCACGTCGCCCTTTAAGATATTTTTCCCTTCCCAACACCAACGCAACAGTTTGAAGTAGCATTGTGTCTGACCATCATGACTACTAGCAAACTGGCGTCACAAAGAGTTCAATGATCATTGAGTTGAATGATAGTGTTTAAATTTAAAGGGGCGAGAACCGACACTAGTATGAGGATGTCCGATCTTAACTCCTATGCAACTTTTTTTAGCAGAAACGAAGAGACATTACTCTTAGTGTGATAATGGGAAGTATACTGCATCGCAGAATACTAAAGTATGCAGCTGTAACATCTAAAAGATAACATCCTACAAGTGTTTGTGCTATCTCATGGCAGAATAATTTTTCGACTTGTTAATACCAGGTCTCATACAGCTCGTTTGTGCATATATCGCATTAATGCTGTTCAAACTTTTCCTTGGTTAGCAAGCTTACTTCCTCCATATGAGTATGAGATTTACAATTCCGAGGTTTCCTAGGGATCATTTCTGTCTCCCACTGGGTTTACTATCTTTGGTAAATACGGATGTCGCGCCCACTGAATTCTAATGATCTTTGCGTATTTTCAACCCTCTTTGGTTTTTTTTTTTGTCAACCAATATATTCTTACCTTTTTCTTCCTTTTCACTTTATTTATAAATACCAGAAATATATTTGTAACATTTTATTATTAACTAATTAAATTTTAATTATAAATTAACTGTCGCTATTGCTAGTAAATTATAACTAGTGTTTGGTGCATCTTGGCCTAGTAAGATATTAACTACTTTTGTTTATTACTGTTTAGCGTGTTACGAAAGAAACATATACGTGTTAGATGTATGAGTATGATATTTAATATTTTGCTATATTTTGATTGTTTTTAATCTAATTGATTTCTTTCATTTGTAAATTTGGATGTGCACATTTATTCGTAAAATGGAAGGGTTTTATAAGAGAGAGACTGATTGTTTCCAAACGTCTTACTTTGAAACTAACCAAAGACTATTAGTAATAGGCCTCGTAACTTTGGTCAAGGGACGAAAACACATGAGTTGGCACCTCACTCACCCAACTTCCACTTCACTCCAAGAGGAAGCTCATGAGAAACAATCAGTAGCCTTCAACTTATGAGCTAATGGGTTCATGGAACAAAAATGTTATAATGATAATGTGAATGAACAAACCGATTTTCTTCTTTAAAAAAATACCTAAAATCAATTGCAGCTCTTCTCTTGACATTTTGACCTTGCAGAGAAAACGTTTTAAAAGCGTTTTTTATAGAATGCTTAAACTTATAAAAATATTTTTCTATAAAAATGGTGGAAAAAATTTATTATGTGTGTGATTTTAAGGATAATCTCTAAAATCATAGATAAATATAAATTCGATTCTCAACTACATCAAACTTCAAGAGCTTAGCACTACTGGAGATCAAACATAGCAACTAGTGTTGATGTGAAAATAAATAAAGATGAAAAAAAAAAGAATTCTATCTATTTAAATTTTATCCTTTCCTCAAATTGCACCTTTGATCGTTTGCTAGTAAGAGCATAATTATCGCATGACGATTATATAAAAACGTGACCCTTAGATGATTCAACTTGTTTAATAGAGTCACAATCAGTCAATGCGTGCGTGTTATGGAACTATTAAAGACAAAAATCAATGTGCATTGTTCGTACATAAAAGTAGGTTTTTTTTGCTCAATTTTTACTTTTCCTAAATCGATGGAAAGGATTTCTATTTATTATACATTTGCAAGATTGTTCGATTTCTGAATAAAAGATTAAGTTTACACGAATCGAAGAATAGCGTGATGTTTTATTGACCGGATTCAAAGGAAAATGACGTTTCTTTTCGAGTATTATTGGTCTACGAATCCATTAGCTTTTTTTGTTTTCGTGTGTCATTTAATTTGGAGTAATATAATTAAGTTTGACGTAAGAAGGTAAACATGACAAGTTTTCCTAAGGAATCACAAGATTTATTTTGTAAATCATTCCCTTTATAGATTTACTTTTCATTGAGTGAAGGAGAGAGAGAGAGAGAATATAGATATAATAGTACACAATGTTTCCTATTGGATTTATTGATATTTTTGTAAAGTTGTTTACAATTATTGTATATTCTGTGTGTCAAATGTAAGGTTCGAAAAAAATACGATATTTCACCATTTAAGAGGGGAAAATGAAAAATTAAATAATACCCTTTATATTTAACTTCATCTATATTGTTTATTATAACTTCACTAATAATTTTACCCCTTGTACATGTTTGAAAAAACAGGAAACAAAAAGAACGGATTTAGCAACCATTTTTGGAAAATGATTGCTAAATCCTCACAGTAATGGACAACCTTTTCCAAAAGGTTGTCCATTACTGTGAGGAGGAAATGCCAGGAATTATGCTCTTTGCATCGGTGTGATATGTCGATTGATTGCTTATCCATACGGCTTTCAACACAATGCTCGAGGAACAGATGGGACCCGAAAGAACCGATTGAGTTAGGGATCGAGTCTGAGGGGCCGTGTGCAAGTCCATGTTCTTTCCGATCAGGAACTGAAGAGGCGGGAGAGATTCCCGCCCACAAGGTTTAAAGATATGGATTGGAAAGTGAACAGGGAGATCAGCGAGCGATAAAATAGAAGCAAACTATTGCTTGACCATATTTAGTGGATCTTGGGATTTCGAGATCAGGTGTGAAAAACTACCTGATGCTGATACTACAAAGTATCCGATAGCTATCTGCAAAAAAAAAGTTACTTACCAATACATACTATAATTATATGTCTGTTAATTTACAATTAAAAATTATAAATAAAATGGTAATTTTACTCTAAAGCTGCGTGATGCAACTCGTTTCTAAGAAATTTAAGCAAACATGGGTCACTATACGTTACAGGGGTATCCATAAAACAATAGTTAACCCTTTTGCAATTTTAAAATATTCATCCATTTTAAAGTTTCAATGATCAATGAATGAGATGAAGAATTGAGAGATAATACAAGGACTCTAACACACTCACAGAATTTGTGAAAACAAGAAAATTTCCATCATTTCGACATGAATGATATTTTAACTATCTCTTAAAGGAAGAGAAATTGAAAATCTGTGTTGTAAAGTTTTTAACTCACATTTTCAATGGAATCAGATATTCTAAGTTAACAATCAACCCTATCAAGAAGCCAATGCTTCTTAATCTATTCAGACTCAAAGATTTCATACTGGCGTGATGTGGAAGTTTGAAGAGAGGATGCCAGCTCAGGTGTCGTCCTCGTCTCTGGAGCGAGGTTCAAAATTATGAGCTTCATCTGCTATACCCAAAGATATTCCTGCAATTTGATTAACTATAAAAAAAAACATTTTTGCTCCATTCAATCAAACAATGTATATATATGTCAGAAATAAAGCCGGCAGGATTCCTGAAAACGCATTTCAGAATTTCAACTTAAATGTATTCTTCAAATCATCTTAAAATTCAAACGAACGGACCGTAATAAATGCTACGGAGAATTTGACGGAACACTGACGGCGCTCGATATATCTTTGGTGAAGACATCAGGTTGCCGAAATTGAAAAACATGCTCGTCACCCCGAGAAGAACCGCCGAAAAATATTTCTGCCTTTGCTGACCAGTTGGTCGCGAGTGAAAGTTCGAATGGCGAAGAAGAAAGAAATGAAGAGAAGCGCGTCCATTCCCCGTGAGGGGCCAGAAAAACAACATCTGGATTACCGTTCACCAAGGGTACGGGTCAGTGAAATAAATACTTTTCTCTCTCTTTAGTAACATTCAAATGACTGAGTTTTGCTGAACAGAGAGAACTTTAAGAAGAATATATGATAGTTAATTTTTATAATATATAGTTGTGTTATAAATCAGATATTCTTTATATTTTAACTGAGAAAACAAAGTGTATAGGTTTCGTCATACAAAATTTTGAGAAATTTTAATATACTTCTCATAATTTTATCTTAAGATGTCGAATGAATTAACATTTATGATAGAAATGGGTGTTTTAAAGTTGAAAGATATAAATTAAGTTTTTAGAAAATTGACTAATGTACTAATACTAGTGATATTGATTTTTATAAGAAACACAAAAGTAAAGTCACGTTGCATTCTTTTTTCTCCACTGAATTTTATTGTTTTGTTAATTATTTTATTCAGCAGTAACCTTATTGCACGTCATTTAATTTTTTCTTTTTTCATTTTGAAATTGTGTGTTCTGATATACCGGCCATATATCAAGATTCATTATTTCTCGAAAAATTTTCTTCTTATCTAAATCTAAAATTAATTTAATAACTTGAAGCTTATTTTTGGATATTGTACAGTGGATAAAGGAGAAGACAATCATTATAATTTTGTAGATGTCTTGAAACATTAAGAGGACAAACGTGTTTAGTTTGATATGTACACCTCTTATTGTTTTCTTATTAGCATCCCTGAACATCTGTGATTTGATCACGCAGATTTCTCAGAGAGATGTATTCTAAAATAAGTAGTGTGATACAGTTTATATTAGTGAATGTGTGTAAGAGAAAGTAAAGAATTTTCTCTATGAAACAAATACTTAGAAGGTTACGGAGAGATTTAAAATATTGTATGCGAAATTGTTAAGTTACAATGAATAGTGTGAAAATTTTACATAAATACTAAGGTGATGATAGAAGAGAGTCCACATTTCCGACTCACAATTATTTAAAGAGCTCTTTTAATCTTATAACTCTTATATTCTTTTATTCCTATATTCTTATAATTTTTATACTTTTATATTCTTATAGTTTATAACGCATATGAAATAAAATATTGTTTATTGTGTTGAATAGTGCATATAAGTTATTGTACACCGGTTTAATATTATTAATAATTTCATTTTATTAGTGTCTATATATATATATATATTTATCTTTTTAAAAAATGTATGTCATGTATGCAAATCATTTTGTGTAACACTATAAGGTATTACTACGATGGCGCCAGAGTAGATTTTTATACAAAATTAGTATTTTAATATTTGTATGATACCATGTAATTTTATGTCTACTATCTTATTGTTTGATATGATATTATTTTCCAATATATATTTTTTTTTTTAAACATTATCTGCTAGCTATAAAACGAATCTATTATTATGAAGGAATAGGAGGGAACGCGAACTCTTATTCTGGATGTCGAATAGATTTGAACAAGCTAATCTTCAGTTATATGTACGGAAATTCATTTTTATCAATTAATATTTTGAAAGTGTCATTACTGTGTTTGTTGTTATAGTTTCGTTTATTTTAGAGCAATTTGATTTTAGTATTCATTTTACATAAATATTTCTTCTGTGTATAATATGCGTTTCCAAATGATGTTATGTATTGTTTTCTATATGCTGAAAATTGATTAAGTTTGTAAAGAGAGAAAAAACCACGCCATTACTCCCTTTTAAAATTGGGGGGGGGGGGCAAATGTAAGGATAATTAAATTAGATTAAAAATTAAATTCCCTATCTAGCAATTCACTTTTATATTTTCTCCTCACCTTTCAAGTATCAAATTAACCGCCCAATTATTTCTTCCGAACATATGGCCTAGCCAATAAACATGTCTAACTCCAGATCGTTATATTTAATAGCCCTATATGTCAGCTTAACTTTCAAGAGCACTCATGAACGCCACGATCGGTGTTTTAAGTGTTTAACCCACATAAGATTATTCGGTGGCGTTCTTTTTCTCTCTCTGCATCTTGCGTCAGATGATGTCTAACTTTGATCAAATAAAGACCTTTATATTAAAACTAAGTCTGTTTCTGACTCTCAAAACATGTCATATATATATATATATAATAGTAATATAAAATAAAAGTGAAGAAGTACTAAAACCTACAGTGCTAAAACAGGAAGAAATTGGAATTCACCAGACACAACAAATGTAGACCTATTATGATTTCTAAAGCTGTCGCTGAATTAGGCCAGTGAATTAGGGTTAGCAATGCTTTATGGATCCAACCTTCCCCGTACAGCAGAAACTTTCGACATAATAGAAAAAAAAGTTGAAAAGTTAAGCCTAATACAACACGTGGAAGAAAAACCTGATAATATATTAAAATGACGCTAAGGAAAGAGAACAATAATGAATGTCTCAAGAAAAGGAATAATAATAATAAAATTAAAAAAAATAAAAAAAAACTTACGTGTAAAATAATTACTGGAGATCGAAAATTCAACCTTCCACAGTAAACACCCAACGCGGAATGACTTAAAAGAAATGAAACGACTATTCGAGAAGGAAAAATCGTGGCGCCACCTGGATATTTATTTTGCAACTAAGCAAACAACTAAGATTTTTTAAAAAATAAACTAAATAAAGGAAGTTTTAAAAACGATAGTGAACAAAGTTAAGAATAGATAAAATCAAATAGAAATATATTACAAAGATACTTGGATGATTATATACTAATCGATATATTGTAATTAAAATAAGCGCTTAAAATTTTTTTTGTTTTTTTAAAATATTTTTTTTTAAAATAAACTAAATAAAAGGAATTTTAAATAAAATAATGAACTAAGATAAAAATATATTTAATTAGAAATAGAAATATATTTATAAATAAATTTACTTTGGATAATTGTATTCTAAACAATTATTGCAAAATTCAAAAAATTACTTTGTTTTAAAATGTTATCAGTAACTAAATCATTGTTTCTTTTTATAAAATTTAAGATAATATTCCTAAATATTGATAGGTGTAGGTTACTACCTCAAAAAGGCATTTTTATAATGTTAAATTCAAATGAGTCTCTTTTATCAAAAATATTACTTAATAGCAAATTATTCTTAACCTTTAATTGAAGGTCCAAAAAGTTAGCTGACTCATTATTATAATTAGTTTTTACTAATTTTAAATAGTGGGGATAATAATTAAGGTTAAGGAACAAAGTCTACTATATTACTAAATATAATTAAGTCATCTATGTATCTAAAAAAGTAACAAGATTCATAACTAATACTTTCATTTTCATAAAAATGCAAGTACATATTTGCTAAGCAGTTGCTAGCTGGTCCCCCTTGTGATAAACCTTTAATTTGCTGATAATAAGCGTTATTATGGAAAATATAATTTTCTTTTAATACTAATTCTATAATAGAAATATATTTATCATATTTTAATATCCTATTTAAAAAGTATTTGTATCTGCTATTTTAAGAATCTTAAACATGTCTTCTATATATCTATGGAATTAAATAAATCTTCAAAATCATAGGTATACATAGAAATAATTTTTTTACCTTGCATGTACTTAATATAATGTCCATACTATTCTTAACAATAATAGAATTATCAATTTTGTCTAATGTAGATTGAATAATATTTTGTAGCTTTTTGCCCGGAAGTGTAATATAAGTTTTAAAAAACCATTCGTAATAGTTCTAAATTTAACAGGAATTTTATGAAATTTAGGAGTTAGGAAAATATGAGGGAATTTAATATCCAAAATATATATACGTAAATCTATTTTTTTATAAAAAGCAGAGATTCGATTAAAAATTTCTCTTTTGCTTGAATTAGATTTTATAAAAGCAGAATTATTATGAAAATGTTTGTTTAGCATATTAGTATAAAACCATTTGCAAATAATTGGTACTTTATCGACATAGACAATAATAAAGTTCTTTTGTAGGTCTGCACAATATTATTATTAATATTAATATAATTCTTAATAAGTTCTTAATATTATTGTAAGTTATATCATTATCAGTTTTATGGTTAATGTTCAATAGCTCATTTAATATATATACTTTGCATTTAAATTCATTAAAAGCTACAATAGGAAGATTGTATTTAATAGCTAATTTTGTAATGAATTTACTAATATCTTCAGAAATTTGATTTTTAATAGCATTATTATTAGAGATCATTAATCTAAAACTAGTACCTTTGGACATTATATCTCTAAGAGTATTATCTTTAACTATATTTAAATTACCAGTTACCACATGCTTGCGATGATCATTTACATATACAGAATAATCTTTACAATTACAAACAATATTATTATTAATATGCAAATCATTAATACCATTGTAATTAAAAATTGAGCTACCTATTTTTTTATTGTATTTAAAAGCCTTCTTAATGCAAACGTTATTTATAGGCAGGCAATGAACATACTTATTAAATATATATTATGAGATTATACTTATAAATATGTTATTATAAGATTTATTCATGAACAGTATGGTACAATACTCAGTAGAACTATTTACTAAATCTATGTCTTCAATATTGAATTTATGAATGAGAAAATTAACAATATCCTTAATAATATGTAAGACATGGCAGTCTTTAAAATCCTACTTTTTGAGGATATCTCTAGTATACCTAATTTCTTTTTTTATTTAGACCAAACATGGAATGCTTGATTTGTTTAATATTAAAAGACTTTTCAAAATTGCTGCAAAAATCTTTAATTTTAGAATCTATCTCAACTGGAAGTCTATGAGTTCTCTTTTCTCTCATACGTTTAACTTTATGTGTAAAGCTACTATTATAAAAATAATTCTTGTAATCAGAATGTTGAATGCTAAGTAAAACATTTTTTCCAAAATGAATAGTATTCAAACCATATGGAGATTTATAGTGTTATAATAATTTAATAAAGAGTGGTTTTCCCACCACAATCTTTTTTGAACATGTGGTACAATTCTGAGAATAGAAATATCGACATTATCAAAGCCATGTAAGTGAAAGTGCCTAAGTTCAATTTTATTAATATTGTTATTATGCTTGTAATTTTTGGCATTTGATCTATGTAGATTAATACGAATATTGATATTATTACTTGTTTGGCCAATATATTTAAAATTACATAATTTACAATTCAACATATAAATGCAATTGAAGGTTTTACATAAGACAAATTTGGATGTATTATCATATTGCTCTATATTTAACATTGGACATGTTTTACATCTACTATTATTACATTTATCATAACGAAAAAAAAGTCTTGTGTTGATATTGCCTAGTAACAGTATAATCATTGTAATTGTGGAAATTAATAAGATTATGAGAGTTTAATCTATTAGAAATATAACCAGGATTATGTTTATTCTGAGTTATTGGTATCATAATTATAATTATATAAATTGTGTTATGCCTAATAAAATTTGTATTCCAGAAAGTTCTAGTCCTATAGGGGTTTGCCATTTCACCACTCGTATTAACTACTGAAAAATTTGAACCACCAATCTTGTGATTTATTGTAAGACCTTATACAAAATTCAATGTATATATCAATCTAATATTTTTCTACATAAAATCGGTTCTTTTCTCACTGTCCTATAAGGTAACGGACTCGTGTCTGGCATATCTTGAGTTCAAGCGGAGCACCACTGAAAATCCACCGTGCAGAGAGGGTCGATGCACGTTAAATATGTCGAGGCTCAAACGTCCTCCCGTTCGTTAGTGTGGAAGTTAGGAGTAGGGTGCCAGCTCAGGTGTTGTCCTCATCACGTGACCATGGTTCAAAATTACAAGACCCGTCACAAATAGCTCTCACGCAGCCTTATATATATGTTGGCGTACATATAACTCTCACTCATACTGTCCAGTTATTGTGATATCAAAAACATTTATATATATCTTCATTGTCAGATAAGGAGTTCACCCAATGCATCGAGCTGTCAAATTTTATTTATCGAATCCCGTGTTCAAAACTTAGTGCCACTGAAGATCCGCTGTACAGAGGGGCTGATGCATGTTAAATCTGTCGAGGCTTACGTTCAAGTGGTGTGGAAGTTAGGAGATGAGGTGCTAATTACTTGACCATGATTCAAAATTCCGAGGTTTGCCTCGTATAGTTGTGCTGCTTCCTAAAGCGACATAGAATAAAACCAAGAATTGTGTTCCTGGCTCCATGACAAATGAGTTCTCTTGAAATATTTCTAAAGGGGACACACATCACTTGTCACTGGGCTTAAAAGGCCCTCTTAGCTAGCCGTTTGTCATTTTTATGTTTTTTTTTTTTGTAACCTTATTTTTCTTTCAGCCGTTTAGAGAGACGATAAATGAGTACCAAGCTTGCTTGGGAACTAAACACTTAGACAGACTGACTACTTGACCTGGGACATCTGCTTATGCACCTCAGTGTCCAAGGTCACGTATACTGAGATAACCATCGTATGCCCTGGCCCTCATGAGCTGTTGCCTCACTGAGTTTAGTTTTTAACCATATTATCGGGCACTAGAGTAAAGTTGAAGATTTCTTAATTTGTTACTTTATTTTTTTGGCTTTTTTTTCTATTGCTCCTGTCTACTGAGATGTTTCTTCGGCTCTATACTTTTTGGTATCACATGCTTTGTATATTTTCTTTGTGATTTTCATATGCAATTGTTTTTTGACCTTTCAGTGAGCTACGTATTTAGTATATGTACACTACTGGTCATTTAAATTGCTACACCAGGAAGAAATGAAGATAACAAAATGATATTTATTGGACAAATATATTATACTGAAAATAACAAGCGATACAATTTTCAAGAAATTTGGATGCATAGATCCCGAGAAATCAGTACCTAGAACAGCCACCTCTTACAGTAATAACAGCACTTATACGCTTGGGCATTGAGTCAAACAGAGATTGGATGGTATATACAGGTACAGATGCCCATGCAGCTTCAATACGAAGCCACAGCTCATCAACTGTAGTGACTGGCGTTTGGTGACGAGCCAGTCTCACGGCAACCAGCGACCAGAAGTTTTCTATTTGCGAGATATCTGGTGACCGTGCAGGCCAGGGAAGCAGCTGAACATTTTCCGTATCATGGCAGGTCCTTACAAAACTAGCAACATGGGCTCGGGCATTACCCCGCTGAAACGTAGGGCTTAGCCTGGCTTGAATAAAGGGTACAGCCACGGGTCGTAACACACCAGAAATGTAACGTGCACTGTTCAAAGTGCCGTCAATGCGAACTAGAGTTGACCGAGACGTGTATCCAATAGCACTCCATACCATCATGCCAGGTGATGGGTCAATATGACGATGAGGAATCCACGCTGCCAATGTGCGTTCTCACCATGATGCCTCCAAACACGTATGCGAACACCTTGATGCTGTAAGCAAAACCTGGGTTCCCTTAAAAAAAAAAAAAAAAAAGGGATGTCCCGCCATTCATGCACCCAGGTTCGTCGTTAATCAACTTATTGAAGACGCTCCTGTCTGTAATGCAGCGTCAAGGGTAACTGCAGCCATGGTCTCCGAGCTGAGAGTCCATGCTGCTGCAAATGTCGTTGAATTGTTCGTGCAGACACTTGTTGTCTTGCAAACGAACCCAATGCTTGACTCAGAGCTCGTGACATGGCTGCACGATCCATTAAGGCTATGTGGGTGACATGTCTGTCTTCTCGGCTGCTAGTGATAGGGAGCCATTGAGATCCAGCACGGCGTTCCTTATTACAGTCCTGAATCCATCGACACCATATCATGCTAACAGTCTTTGGATCTTACCCCATGCGAGCAGCAATATTGTGGTACGATAAACCGCAATCTCGGTACTTTATAATTTGACCTTTATCAAATTCACACACAGAAACGTGCTGGTAAACGTTTCTGGTGCTTACACGAGGCATCACATCAACTTTTCATCAGGCAACAACGTTCAAATGCAATTTGTTTATGAGAAACCGACTGAACACAATTTCCTCATTTAAACATATTGTAGGTGTCGCTATTGGCGCCTTTGTCTGAATGCGCTCAAAGGCTAATCATTTAAATAAGGAGCACCTTCTTTCTGTCTTTTAAATTTCACGTCTATAGCATGTCGCATTTTTGGTGTAGAAATTTTAATGACCAGTAGTGTGTATAGTATATTGTGTAAATGTTTATTTGTGTATATATACAAGTTTGTTTTTACCTTTTCTCGGGTTTTTGTTTTCTTGACTCTCTGAATAAGTAATTCAAAATTTTCTTTAGAGCTACATAGTGTTCTGGCCTAATAGCTCTTGAACAAACTGTATTATCAACTAAAGAATATTTTACCATTTGCAGGACACAAATGGTTCTTTATTTATATGAAACAAAAATATTGTGTTACCTACAGTGAATGGGAGTTCACGGAACTTCGGCTTGGATCCCATGATTATGTCACGAAGTTTTCCCGACTTCAAGAATTAAACCATGACCTTCGTAAAATTTAGAATTATAAATTTTATGTATATTATAGTAAACATAAATTTGCATATTATTCATAGTACTTTATATTTACCTACTAAATCTTGGCTTTTTTTTCATTTATGCTCTTGGGTACTACTGAGAACACAGATTTTAATCCTTCAATAAAGATTTGATTGAAATATTGCCTTATTCCTAAAGGAGATTTGTTTTATTGAGACAAATCTCCCTTTTTCCATTGAAATATTGGGAACATCTCTTAAAATTACACACCTGTAGTGTTTTCCTCCTCATTAAGTAGCGCAAAATTTTTTTTTTTAAGGAATCTATATCTCAAGCAAAAGGCAATTTATTATCATGTAATGTAAAAAGATTTTAGTTGATTTCATTGATAATTGTTTTATGAAAACGAGATTCAATCTGTAACGTTTTCTAAATAACATATTTGTACAGTTCGAAATCTATTTTAAAAGGGAATCACGCACGAAGTAAAGAATAGTCGGAATATTTTTGCAATTTTTCAGCAAGGATCACAATAACTTGAAAAAATTCCTCATTGAAAAATGTACAAAAAGGTCACTCAATTCTTAGTGATTTAAGTTTGTTAAAAATTGTGTTTTGTTAGAAGTACGTTTTGGATTCATTATTTTGAGTCATGTGATTAAGGAAAAAAACAACTTAAACTTTCCAATGAATTCTTCGTCAATTTGATGAAGTGAATCCAAGTTACAGAAATAAGCAGCTTTTAAAAATTACAAAAAATGATTCTAATTTATCAAATCAGTTTCATTTTTGAAATTCTAAGTGTTTGGTATAACAAGCTCTTTTTTTTGAACATATTTTACCGAACAAAATAGCACACATAACAAATTGTAATTTTTGTAGAAAAATGATATGAACTAATTAAGCTTCTTTCAATTTGTCATAACCGTGGCGTAATTGAAACAAATAGCGACCAATAAAACCACCGAACAAAGATCCAATCCAGTAAACCACGACATGTTCTACAAGAGTATTTCCATGACATCCTAAAGTAAGAGCTGTAGCCAAGACGGGATTGAAAAAACCTCCAGTGGTACTCGTGGCTGAAAAAAAAAGATTTCCGCGATTAGTTACATTAAAATTTTATCTAGGGATGCAAAATGGCAAATAAAATAAAAAATTCTTGTTTTCCTTAAAAATCTAAATTTCCCATGAAATTCGGTGTGAATTTTTTCCACTCATTTTGTTTTAAATAAATCTCCTGTTTACAACACTGATATCTTAAGGTTTGATGCTGACTAATATTCATTTATTATAGTCAATAAGAATGAACAATTAATGAAAAAGTCTTGTTTATAAAAATTGAGGAACGAAAGAATAAAATTCACTTGGTGTTTTAAAAATGTAAAGATAATTACTAATTTAATTTTGCAAGAAAATTTAATCATAGATAAAGTTTATAC
Source organism: Trichonephila inaurata madagascariensis (assembly GCA_019973955.1). Classification (NCBI taxonomy): domain Eukaryota; kingdom Metazoa; phylum Arthropoda; class Arachnida; order Araneae; family Nephilidae; genus Trichonephila; species Trichonephila inaurata. Next base: position 801,519 of record BMAV01010626.1, on the reverse strand, counting down.
TGAATTTTAAGAAAAAAGGGAAAAGAATTTTTTAAAAAAGAAATAATTGTATATGTTTTTTAATGGCTATTATTTTATCCAAACTTTCATGCTTAAAATAAACTTCCAGTCTTGAGATCTCGTTGGAAAAACGCATTAAAAAAACCCAGTTGAAGAGTGATGCCTCGGAGAGCTTTATGTATATTTAGAGACATCAGGACAAAGAAAACACACCCGAAAAAAGTAAGAAATTCTGCACACATTACATGTTTACTTTAAAAAAACTAGATGCCGCTGCTCCCAGAATTGGGATCGAAAATAGACTTCCGAGTCCGCTAGGGGGCATTGTTTTATCCGTTTCACTAGTTTAATAAAATTGTTTCCTAATATCTAGAATTTGATAACTTTAATATGTCTTTGCTTTTGATTAACTTTATAAAAAGTCATTTGCATCGGAAATTTTGCTTAAGAGTAAAACATTTCTTCCAAATGAGACACACTGTTTACTATAGGTAAGAACAACGCAGTCACATTCAATTTTCAATAAAATGGATGATTACCTAGTTTCTATACATAAAGTCTTCATTCTGATCTTAAAATAAACTACACAAGTTTATAGAAAAGCAGAATATGATGAAAATAAAAAATTTAAACTATACTCCAGACTCAAGGGGACTTTAATTTTGAAATACAATTCAAGTGACGTGGATGACACCTAAGCTGGCAAGCCACTTTCCAAACTTCCACACCCCGGCAACATGAGGAATCCGAGTTTCGCCAGATTTAACGTGTGTATCAGCCCCTCTAGATGTTGAATGACACTGGAACTCGATACGTCACAAGTTCGCGAACACATGCACATATAATTTAATAATAAAAAAATTCTATCCGTGAATGCTTGGAGGGAAATCTTTTTTATGTATCTGAAAATTAAAATATTAATTACAAAATATTTCACTACAGAATTAGAGGGACTTCAGATAGAGTCATACACAAAAGGTAAGCAAGGAGTAATCGGCAGGAAATTAATTGGAATTTAATTTTTTTTTTATTTATAACGATTCAAAAATGAAAGAAGAAAATATATGGTACCTATATATAATCGCGCACCTTTGGGGAAGAACCCCTAAGAGGAATTGACTGCGTCGAAAAAGATCTAAATATTTTAATGATCAAAAACTGGAAAACAGTTGCCAAAAGTAGAAATGCCTGGAGAAGGCCAGGGCCCACCCAGGGCTGTCGAGCAATTGAAGAACATATTCGTTCATACGTGTAAAATTATTAAGATACAAAACTAACAAAACAATACTCATAAAAATTATAGAAATTAACAAATGTGTTTAATATATATGCATGTTATTTTACATTTCTTTCTTTAATAAAATATGATTACAAAAGGCAAAGAACGTCAATTTATTGCTTTATTGTCCCCTTAAATTGGTATAAAATTGGCACGAATATAAAAAAAACTTGCTCACTTGCTACCGTACTGGTTTGATTGTCTTTGAAGCATTAAGTAATAAATTCAATTTTTTTTTGTTCTTTTTCTTGATAATACTTGCAGCATATTTAAGCGTTTTTAAATTTGTTTCATTCAACCAACAAAAATACAAATAAACCTTATTTGTTAATAAATTCACGTCTCATCTGCATAAAGATTCCATTATTAATCTCATTGTTCCTAAAATTTTAAGAAGCTTAAAACTTAATTTTGCAATATTCTTCATCTTTATTCCATATACCAGAAGCCTTAAGGTCCTTTAGAGTTCAAACACTCAATTTTAAGTGTACAAATCTTTCTAACATGGCCTCTAAACTATTTAATTTCGTTTAACAATCAAGAAGCAGATTAAATTCTTTTCTGTATTTTTGTTTCACAATTCTGAAAAATGCTATTTCTGACAGGGTTTTTTTAAAAATATATTTGAAAATTTCTGTTTGAGGAAATTTGTATCTTAGTAATTATTTAATAATATAGAAACAGGTCATCTATAATCCTCCATGTCAAAACAGTCTAATTCCTCAGAGTCATCTACGGATTCATTATTTGAAGAGTCCTCATTTGTAGCATTTATATGGGCTTCAACGGGATTTACTTTTAAATAACATGTCTGTAACTGCTAAATGTATGGCCTGTAAATGGCACAGTTGATTACCTATTGGTGATATATCGGGTCAAATGTTATACAACAGCAGCACCATCATTTGTTGATTCAACTATTTGGGTTCAAATGAAAATTTTTTTATCTTCTCGGAAACTTAAAAATACAAGAACTTGCTACTGGGGGGGAGAGTTCTAACTCAAACTATAAAGCAACTATTGGTAGATTGCCAAAGGGAACCGAGCTCACACAAAATGAGGTACAAAACGGTCCCCCGGGAAACAACCACCCCCGCAGTCAGTCTTTATTGAACAATTCATTTTTTTTACAAGAGTACACAGTAAATTTACATATTACAAAATTGATGCAACTCATAATTTTGAGCCTCGGTCGAGTGACGAGGACGACACCTGAGCTAGCTACCCCCTCTTCAAACTACCACACCACACCAATGGGGAGTCTTTGAGCCTCGACAAGCTTAAGGTGTATTTTCCCCTCTATACGGTGGGTCTTGAATGGCACTAAGACTCGGACTCACGACACGCTGGTCACGAGTTCGTGACTAACCACTAGGCTACTATGGTCAAGTGGTGAGGATAAAACCCGAGCTGGCACCCCTTCTTCTAACATCCATACCACACCAACAGGAGGGCATTTGAGCCTTGACAGATTTAACGTGTATTACGGTGGGTCTTCAGTGGCACAGGGTCTCGAAACCGAGACAGAACATGCAATCGCAGCCCTACACGAGTCTTTTTCAAGAGGATGCAATACTGATATTAAAATATATGCGTTTTCTATTGCCAGGAGATTCCTCAAGAGTTAGAAATCTTCCTGCCATTCTTCATTGAATTTAATTTATTTCTAGTTATATTTTTGATAACTTCTTAAATCAGATCAGATGACTCAACTCCTTTTCTAGAAGTTAAACATGTTATTGTGAACTCGGAAAGAGTTTTTCTGTTACATTTTCGGGGACTGTTTTTATAAATGATTGCTAATGAATAGTCCTTTGCAACTTAAGATTTTATAACAGTAAGTGCCTGATTTGCTTTTTAGACTAAAAATAAATGAATGAAAATACTTAAAATCGATATTTTTACAAGATGATCAGATACTGTAGTCTATGCCACATGAAATACTAAAAAGGAAATTTATTCTGAATTTCATTTAAATTATAGGTTTTCAAAGTGGTTCCTACGGATCCTTGAGGGTCCTTCTGACTGCTAAAATTAATATGGGGGTGCGTGGACAACGTCAGCGGGTGCAGCCATCTATGCAGGTTTCAATAGGAACAGAATCTAGTCGTTCCCATGCAAAATAACTTGTCTAAAATATGGCCATAGGAAAGAATCGTTCATCTAATCAATAATTTAGTTTTTTTTTTTTTTTTTTTTCTTCTTAGATTTAAACAAAAAGCTGTATTGTTACAAAGATAACCATCTCATTGTAGAAAAAAAATGTATTTGAATATATTTTAATGCTAAAAATATTATTTAAATAAATACTACTTCAGATATTACAGTGTGTGTTTTACTTATACTTTATTCTTACGTTAATATTCTGGGCATCCAAGAGTTAAATTTGTAATTGCTCTATTATACATTGAAGTGGAGTTGTTTCACTTGGCCAGGTTTTTGGATTCAGGAGGGTGTCGATGGACACAATAAGTTTGGTAAATACATTTAACGTAGAGGGGGAGAGAAACTAGTCCTGAAATCTGGCCCACTAGATCCACCGCACGCGCTGATCGGATAGCGTACAATGCTGTCTAGTCATGTCTAGTCAAGAGTTCTCGTGTAGTCTCATTTCACTTATATAACTTATTTCATCGGTAAATACAACGAATTGGTTGCTTAATTAAAATTAAAGAGGATTGATGCACAAGTGGTATGTATAAATTTACGATCCATTTTTTACTAAAAAAAGACAGAATTTTTTAATCCCGTTTAAAAACGTATAAATACTGCAATACATGTAAAAATGTAAATGAATTGCTAATGTAATATTACTTTTATTACTTATTATTTTACTCTATTTATATATTATTAATCCTCCATAAATGCAAAATATTCAAGGGAACTAGATAAATCAATTACTTCCTCTCTAAACTTTTAAAATATTTATTATGCTGAAATGAAAGAATCAATAGTAGAGCACTTCGTTCCGAATGAATCAGTATATCAAGTCTAGAATAAACTGTTACCATGGGGATTTGAAACTACTTATTCATATTATTGAGCATTATTTGACTACGAAACTTTCATATTTTAATTAAATCTTCAAGTATTCATAAAGTTCTTAGAAATAAATAATAATTATATTTTCTCAATAATCTTCTCAGAAAACGCTTAAAAGCTCCAAATATTTGTTGGAGGAACTCTGTTTTCCTGGTGATAAATAAATTTTCTGAATAGACTCCATTTATGTGCATTCAAAAGCTGTGGGAACAACTGATGGTAAAATATATCGAGGTTTATTACTATATATATATATACTGTCGAACCTCTATATTGCGAATTTTTCTATATAGAAAACTTTTTCCTAGAACCTTGAGCATTTCACGATTTTCTTCGTAAAATAACCTCTCTATAGCGAAGTGCATTTTCTATATAACGAACTTTTCCTTCTGCGATTCAATTTTTGTTCTACCTTTTTTTTAAAGTACTTTTGAAAAATTTTTAAGTTATTCCCTCTTTTAACACATTTTATGGTGGTCATAAATCTTGAACTGGTTTGATTAGATCCTAACTCGCCGAGAGCAATAAAGTTCTGGACATTCCATCCAAGAAGTGCAACCTTTAACCCCCATTGCCCAGTTCACTAGAAACACCTTCGATATCCTCTTTCACCCTCAGTGGAGTTGTCCCGTGTCCTAATTATAAAGTAATGTATGCTTAATGTTAATTGTATGCTTTAAATTATAAAATGTCCTTAAAATTCATTAATTTTAGTATAAAACTATTCTCTTAATATTGAAAGTACAGTGAATTCTTCAACATTCTTTTTTCTTACTTTCCTTGCAGTTTTTTTCTTTTTTGATGGGTAAGATATATAAAATAAACATATATTAATTTAAAAGAAAGGTATGAATTACTTTTTTTAATATATAGTGTTTATGAATTTAAAATTTGTTTTATGTGGTTTATAAAGTATATTAAAAGATGAACCTCTATACAACGAATTTTCCATATAACGAGCTTTTTTCCGGGATTTTGTGACTTCGTTATATAGAGGTCCGACTATATATATATTACAAACACTTGCCTCCGAAAGTCTGCGTACAGGCGATCATCTTTCATGTTCATGCAAAGATTGCTAATTAAATGAAGTCTTTCTGAATCGATACTACTTTTTGATTCCTCTAACTTTGTAAATTCAAATAGTATAAGCAACAATCACCTGAATATTACATAAAATACAAATATTTATAACTTGAGAACGACAGAAATCGCATGCGTCAAAAGTCTCCGTACACTGGAAAAATTTTTTACAATAATGGATTGTAACTAAAAAGTTAATACTTTTCAAGCTATTCTCTGTTCTTTCTATAACATATTTGGCAGGGATTTAACTAGCTTAGTTGTTTCATTTGTGTATATTTGGTTCTATTCTTCTACTTTGACAGATTTGAGCATTTCCTGGGATATTCCCTGATCTCATTCACTCGAGTAAATCCCACAAATGTTGTATTGTGCTTAGGTCTGGGGGCTTACGGAATTGGTTTGGGAACAGCCATGGCTTCACAATGATTTCACAATGGGAGCCATTTCTTTTGGTACCTTTGTTCCACTGAAAGTAAAACCGCAAATTTCTTGGCATATGCCCTGATATTTTACATGAAAAAGTTCAAGTAAGCAATTTTGCACATTGTTGATTCAATAAATTCCCGATTATCAGCCGAAAGGCTTCCATTGCACCCCCAAACATTATGCCTCCTTTAGTCCAGTCATATTAGTCAAAAATAAGGGTCAACTACGAAATGAGAGATAATAAGCTGAAAATTGGTATAGACTTTTATTTTGGCACTCTAAATGTTGTCTCAAAAGTATCATAAAATCTCGTGTCCACGTCTTAAGATATTTAAGGTCAAAGGTAAAAAAGTCGGGTTTTTTTTGCAAATGTCTCTTTCCCTATGGCTTAGTGCTATTTACATTTAATATAAATATTGTAGAGAATATAATTTTCTATAACTTTTTTTTTGTTGTTTGAAACATTTTTTATACATCAAACCATTTTTGAGATAAAGGGTTTTGTACGCGCAGCGCTTAGATATCTACAGCATAATGCAAGGTCAACCGTTAGTTACATGATATAATACACTGTATAAAGTCTATAATCCTTAAAAATATCTGTCATTTAATTACATGTACCTCATCTATACATGTAATTAAAAATAGTTCACTGAAATTATAGACTTTAACTTTATTTTAATATGTGCTAATTACATTTTAAGTGGAAAAAAAAATAAAATACAACTTCTTTAAAATGTATAAACCTTCCAATTTGTTTCTTTCGGTACAGATTATAACTGGACCTGCGGACCCCTATTATACAAACGTTCTATTTATAGCTAGTTAAAAGACAAATATTTAGCTGTATATGAAAGACATATTCCCTTTTCAACAAACCAGTTTCTACTAGCTCCGTTTATTCGTTTGTTTTAAATTGAATTTTGGCAACGACAGACGTAAAATTTTGAGAGTTATGGCTGATTTGTGTTTTATATGTAATGAATCGTTATCACAAAGTGATCCTGTTAATGTAGTACGTGGCTTAAAAACTTTGTAAGCAGCCAGTGTCGAACGAAATGACGGTCACATAGATTTTTTAAATTCTTCAACCCCCGAGAATGTACATACCGAGTGACAAAAAGTGTACAATAGTAAAAGTTCCTAAGTACCTCATAAAAAAAGTGAAGCGTTTGATTGCAAAAAGCTCTGTTTATTTTGGGGTCAAGCAGTTGATGAAGCAACAGAGAATAAAAAAAAAAAAAAAAAGAAAAGTACAGGCGCAATGATCAGTAATGTGAGTACTCTTGAATTTAAAGACAATGTTTTAAAAAAAAAGCAGAACGTAGCGTTTCTATAGGAGAATTAGCGAAAGATCGTACACTTTATGAGTATGATTTGATAGCTTCTGAAGCAAAATATTATACTCTCTACTAGAATAATTTCTTAAATCAACTAACATCTACTGAAAAGAAGCCTCGCCAAGATAACCAAGTCTCAGAAGCTATGGCAGAGATTTTTAATAACATCGAAAATCACGATGATTCGCAATTTACATTGAAAGAGCTCAGAGATGTCCTGACGGGGTATGTACCAAATGATAAAACTATAATTACGAGACTACAAAAAAAGTATTTGACATATGTCATAATTACAACAAAAGTAAAATTTTTTACAGTCATACTTTTTGGGATACACAAGCTAATATATTATCAAAAGCTTGATATAATAATAAAAAAAGGATCCCGAAGAAGAACGATTACGAATTGTAGAAGCTGCAGCAGCTATTATTCGTGATGACATTCGGTCATCTATCGTTGAAACCAAGTCTTATCCACCTCCAAGTAAATTGTTAATCAAGGAAAATCAAGAAATACCAAAAAGTCTGTTGCATTTTTTTACAGGAAGTCATAACGAAAAAAAGAAAAATAACTAATTCAAAAACAAAATGCACGTCAATAAATCATGCAATAATGGCTGCATTACAAGAGCAATCATTTTCATCACAGCTACTATTAAGCCTTTCTGTATTTCTTCATAGAAGATATAGATCTGAAAGACTAATAGATATGCTATATAGCTTGGGATTTGCAGCTTCGTTTGGTAAGACTGTACAGTACAAAATTTCAACAGCTTACCATCCACAGCCTCGTATTTTATCATCCGAATCAGGCGCGCTAGTACAATATCTTGGAGATAATGCCATGTCCATACTCTTGATAGTAATAATACTCTCTATGTTATGGGGATGATTAAGATTGTTACTCCAAAAGATATATATTGACCGTATACAAAGATATACAACCAAACCAAGTGCAAAAGAGTTAGCAGCAATACCACATAAAGTCTCTTCTAGCTTATGAAAAACCAATTGTACCTGAAACAGCAGAATTAAAGTCAAAAATCTACAAGATGATCGAGCATTAATAGAAAAGAATTTTAACGGAGTTGATTTTTTGTGATTATACGGAATGTGTGGAAGAATATTTCATCGTTATCTGTGTGGGTGGAATGACATTCTCGAATAGCTCACTAAAAATAATAAGGACTTTTCTTCTTCTCAGGTTATGTTTCTTTTATTGATCATCCTGTCAGTAACGTAGATACAATTTATACAACTTTACATTGCGCTGCAAATATTGCCAAATTACAAGGCCAAAAAACGTGTTTAATTACTTTTGATCAATCTATCTACTCTGAAATTACTAAAGTCTCTACTACTCTAAAAGGAAATTAGTATCTGTTGATACCACGACAAAAACAAGCTAGAGGTGATGTAGATGTTCTTATCGTGGAAACAGCTATTAAAGAATCGGAACATAAGACAGCCGTCATAGTAGGAGAAGATATTGATTTGCTCGTTATTTTAATTGGACGTACTCAATCACATCAAGAAGAAGTGTTCTTTAAAAAAGTTAGCAAAGGGAATGTTAAAACTCAAATGTACTTTTACAAAAGTTTTGATTAATATCTGCATTGTAAAACGCACATTTTATTTCTGCACACATTTAGTGGCTGTGACACGACATCCGCATTTTTTTTAAAAAAAGGGGGAAAACTTTCATTAGAATATTAGACAATCTTCCGGATTTGGATCAACTAGCTCAAATATTCCAAGAAGAAAACTGTCCTGTAATAATTGTATAAAACGATATTTCTAAATAAAAATATAGTTAAAAATTACTTGCTTTATTTTTTTCTACTTAAAGTGTATTTAGCATATATAATAGAAAATAATTAAAAAATACTCTAAGCATATCCGTCAACAACTTTTGAACTATAGGAACAGTGTAGTTCAAAAGTTAGTCATAAAAGAAATGTATACTTGATTAATCAAATCTATTTCTAAATGCAATGTAATAATTAATAAAAAATTCCAAATGTTTTTAATTACGTATATTTTTAAGGTTTATAGACTTTATACGGTGTATTATATCATGTAACTAACGGTTGATCTTGCATTACGCTGTAGATGACTAAGTGCTGCGCGTTCGACACCCTCTATCTCAAAAATGGTTTGATGTATAAAAAATGTTTCAAACAAAAAAAAAGTTATAGAAAATTTTATTCTCTACAATATTTATATTAAATTTAAACAGCATTAAGTCATAGAAAACGAGACATTTGTAAAAAAAAACCCCTATTTTTTTTACCTTTGACCTTAAATATCTTAAGACGCGGACACGAGATTTTATGAGACAACATTTAGAGTGCCAAAATAAAGGTCTGTACCAATTTTCAGCTTATTATCTCTCATTCCGCAGTGAAACCCTAATATGACTGGACTACTTTTCCATGTTTGATAGTGATAGTCGAAAAAGGATTCTCTTTCTTAAGGTCTGTCCAGGAATTTTTACAGGTGTATTTTTGTTCTATTTGATGCCGAGAGAGAATTACAAATATTACTTTAAATTGAATATATTACATTTTTCCAAAAATTATGTGTCCTATTTAGATGTTTTTTGGCAAAGGCCATTCTCTTATCTCTGTTCAATCGAGAGATGAATGGTTTCTTGAGTGCAACGAGAGAGAGAGATCATCTTCAGTTCTCTTCGAATTGTGGTTAAAGTCACTTTTTTGCAAGATCTCATTAACACAGCTATTTTTGAAGCTTATGGTCTTGGATTTTTTTTTATAGAGCAAGATTTTCGAGGTGACACTGCAGACGGGTAGCCGGATCTTCACTTGGACGTTAAAGTTTTAGTTGATTTGTAGTTTTTGAACACATTATGAATCGATGAATGTTTCCAATTAACAGTTTCAACACAATTGCTTTAAAAATTTACCCTTTTTCTGAAGATCTATGATGATTTTTCTTTCAATGACATATTGATCTCTATTCTGTTGCCTGCCATGGAACCACAAAAACTTTCAAATCTCAAATCCTAAGTAAATCGTAAAAAAAAAGCTTATAATTACTTAAAAACATGATTTAGTGCAATTATTTTACAATAAAAGGTCTTTAAAATCTATTTTGTAAGTGTGTGCAGACTTTTGGCGCGGATGTTTTATTTGGTGGTCATTCTTGTTTTTTCTTAAGGTGAATTTTGTTGTTTGAAAAAGGAAACTTTGAAGAATCCCTGTGTGACAAGTGTTCTGATTTTCTAAAGTGAGATTTTAATAACAATTATAGCATAAACACGTATGATGATTGCCTGTACGCAGACTATCGGAGGCAAGTGTGTATATATATAATCACCCAAACCTTTCCATAATTAATCTATAGATGACTTACTCCCCTCACGTTTTCATTCTTGTTTACGAATACTTCATCTACTTAGATTTTCCTAATTCGGAGAATAGGATCGCTTGTGAGATTTCCTGGAATACTCGGAGAAAGCTGTTTTCTCAGAACTACACATCACGTTGCACTCAGACGTTTCCTTAGAGCATCCCAGGAGCTCGTGTCCATGGAGACGAATTTATTTTTAGCAATTGATCGATCAAAGCACATCATTCGTATTCATATCTATTTGTCTCTCAGATGAAATTTATAAATAATTGTACAAGATTAATTTTCCATCGGTACATTTTCAACTGCGTAGTTGTTGCTATTAAACCGCATGTTTAATAAATTAGCATCAGAAAAGATATATCACAACAAAGAGGAAGGGAGAATAAAAAAAAAAGTAAGATTTAGATTCAAAATATAACTATTTTTTTTACTACGCTAAAGCTGAATACGTTAGATAATACAAAACTTATTAAATACACCCCTTTTTTTTATCTTTACGGATGGGATTTTTTAAATTCAAAATGACTTTTTAAAAATAATTATCAATAAAATAAGCTTAACTATTGTTAATTAACGTCGCTTGTAAAAACCACATGAGGGCCGTTCGCGTAATTTCCTAAATTTGACCCCTGAGTTATACTTGATGAGAACGACACTTGAGCTGGCTCGCCAACATAAGGACTTCGATCTTCGATGGATTTAGCTGGCATAAACCCCTCTATATGGCGAATCTTTAGTAGGTCCACTTTGAGTCCCCTACTCAACAGAAACAACACTGAGCACGAGTTTGCGACCATGACCACTTAGCTGCCCTCACAGAGACGAAACTTTCTTTTCTCATCGTCTTTAACTAATCTACCCAGAAATAAGACTTCGTGAGAGATTTAATTTAAATTTTAAAAATATTTTCGGAAAATTATACTTCGACACTAGAAATCTTAAAAGGCATTCTTTATCTAATAAACAGTGTAGTCAAGTTTTGAAAAGTGACATTGAACTTTCATATAACGTAATAAAATGTGATAAAAGTTCTTTAGTGTAATAAACATTTTTGTACAATTGTTTGTACTTTTAAATAATATTCGTAGTTTATAAAATTAGAACATTTTAATTTCCTTAACAAGAAAAACCGTCTGATATTATGCATAGTATTTTTATCGCAAAAACTATATTTAGTATCAGTCAACATACAAAAACGGCCTCCCTATGATTTATGCGATTTATATGACTCAATGATCATAAAAAAAAAATATGTTGAAGATAATCCCAAAGATGACATGTTTAGGTGTCATACGGGACAGAATGGATACTACAAAATAATTAACAGAAAATATTAGAATCAAATGCCACGCGTCTTTACTCATATATTATACAAATAAATGCAGAAAATAAAAAAATAAAAAATCGAACACGCGTGCGCGTTATCTGTGTGTCATTACTGTGTTCAACAAAAGTTGAGTAATAGGATATTCACAACTAACGGCAAAATAGATTTAAAAAATTTTGCGACATAGATGGTTTACTGTTTCAGGTTCACGTTCTCACTTCACTATTTTGCATTTGCAACTCTAATACGTTTCATAAACGATAAAATTGATTGCTTATTTAAAAGAGACTGTTGTGGAGTTATTGGTGACGGACTTTTAACTTCGGTCTGTAATTTAACGACACTCCATTCCTCACCATGCAAACGGGAGGACTTAAGGTTTTGACAGATTTAATGGGGGCATCAGCCCTTCTGTACGGCTGAACTGCATTAGCACCAGGACTCAAACCCCTGATTCAATAACGCTAGTCAAGAGTTCGTACTTAGACCACTCGGCTACAGCGGTTATATAAAACTGATGATAGACTATTAAGATTCATGATCATTCTTTAAATTGAGTCATCTAGCCATGAGATCGAAATCAAATTCCACCAAAGATTATGGGTTTCAAATATATATATATATATATATATATAATAAGGACTACTACGTTAAAATAAAACCGGGTTTCTAAGCTTTTAGGTCACTAGTTGTGTACTATGCAAGCTCAAAAGTCATCCGCATCACTTATTTAAAAATTTGATAATCAACAATAAGTTCTAAAGGACGTACACACTGCTGGCCACACAAAATGCAACGCATGCAACACCTTGAAGGAAGCATGCGATCCATATGAAATTTACATCATGCGTTGGCGGTGACGAAATATGAAAATCATTAGCATTATAGCGCAGACGCCTATCACGGGTGACCGTAGCACCACCCGAAAGCGCTATAGAAGGGGAGAACAGATTGGTGATTTGAAGTACAGCAATCGTCTTTCTATGCGTTTTTTTGCGTAAGTTGTTTACCTATGCCTCGTAGAAAACATCGAACGTCTTTTAACTAAGCTCCTGAATTCGACCGAGGAAGAATAGTAGCCTATAAGGATGGCAAATTATCCTTCAGAGAAATCAATCCACGTGTTGCACGAAACCAAGCAACTATGATGCGGATCTGTCAAAGCTGGAAACAGGAGGAAACGACAGACCGACGGGGCCGATCGCACTCCCGTCATTGCACTACTGCCCGCGATGACAGACGGATTGTACGCATAGCAGTGACGGATCACGTTGCAACATCACGAACCATAGCACAACAGATCCAGTCTGTTACGCATCATTCGGTGTCCTCTCGTACCATTCGACACCGTTTGCAGCAGAGTGGAATATCCGCAAGGCGTCCATTGCTTTGCTTACTCTTGACGGGAAACCACCGGCGTTTGCGCCGCCAATGGTGCGATGAATGGCGGACATGGACAACGGAATGAAAGACATTGTGTTTACTGAAGAATCTCGCTTCTGCCTGCAACATCACAATGCTCGGATTCGTGTTGAAACACCGTGATGAGAGGCTGCTGATCTGTTGCGTTATGCATCGCCACACTGCTCCTGCACCTGGTACGATACACTAAACAGCCAGCGCTACATCTGAGGTGTTGGAGCTCGTGATCCAACGCCTAGTCGGCGCTTGCCATCAGCCATATTCCAACAGGATAATGCGTGACCACACGTGGCGCGCAATGTTCAAGGGTTCTTCTTTACCCATCAGATTGAATTGCTTCCTTGGCTTGCTTGTTCTCCCGATCTATCTCCAATCGAAAACGTGTAGTCCACGTATGCAGAACGACTGGCCCGGGATATACCACCCGCTGCTAGACCAGATCAACTTTGGAAATATGTGGAAACTGCATGAACTGCTGTACCCCAAGGACACATCCAAAGCCTCTTTGCTTCTATGCCGAGGCATGTGGTAGCGGGCATAGCCAACAATAGAGGCTACACTAACTGCTGATTTTGTCATAATCCACACGTCACATGAGGCTGTAATTTTAATCGTTTGATCTTTGCACAACATGTTACCTGCCAAATAAATTTCGCTGTGATATCTCTGGTCCTTCTCGGTATTGTATTTTATGTGACCAGCAGTGTATATTGAAAACAAATCGGCCTTATTTAAAACTAGGATAATCCAGCTTCCACGACTATCGTGAAGAACAAATAAAACCCATTTTTAAACGTTGTTTAAAAGAAATTCATATATACTGTTTTTTAATTCGAGACCTAATTTTAAGTTACTAAATGAGGAATTCTGAACCAGTCATGATTTAACAAAAACGAATGAAAAAGTTTTTAACCCTATATATACCTACAGTCGCCTTTGGTGTGGTTTTATATTATACAATAAAAAAACCTTCATACTAACCCCTTTTTATTCGTTTCGACTTATATATAACTTTTAATTTTCTCTCTTAAACTCCACACAACTATAAATTTACGTAACAAAAATGCATCACTAAAGAGTGGCCAGAAAAGAAATTGCTCAAAGTGCTTATTTTGAAGTGAATCTTGTAACAGATTGAGAGCGAAGTCATTTCAGTAGGTAGTGGGGCCACCGTGAACATCTCTTGGCGGAGAGTCTATGAGAATACGGATAACGTCCTTAGACCACATTCTCTGTCAATCATGCGACACATTTTATCTTCTAAAAGCGGCACCCAATCACGTTTCAGATGTTCTCGATTGGTATGAAATCAAGCTCGAATGATGGCCAACGAAGTGTCTGTACATTTGGCTGTGCATGTGTTTCTTCTCTAGTTCAAAACTTCTTATTTTTAATTAAAATTCGCACCAAAAATGAGATAGCAGAGACTCAGAACAAGGCTTTTGTTCGAGCGTTTTCAACGCGATCTCTCTCCCACTATGTTTATCACTTGACCATGGTTCAAAATTACCAAGTCAGTCGCCGAATGCTCTCGTGTAGCTGAACAGGGCAACCTTAATATTCACTCACCCACTATGTTTAAACACAAAATAACTATACGCAAACTAGCACCTTCTCGCAACAAATATTTTTTGGGGCACCACAAGACTTATTTGCACAATACTGAACATCTTGGTTGATGCATGTAAAATAAGATCAGGTATTATCGTGCTGGAAAAGCGCCTTAGACCCTCCGCGAAGGAGGGAGAATCACAGGTCGCAGCACATAATCCTCGTACCGTTAAGCAGTCAGTGCCCTGAATATGAAAGAAAAGTGACCCGCTATCACATGCTATGGTGTCCTAAATCTTGATACCACGTTATTGTGTAGTGAGTATTTTACAGCTGATACCGAATAGAACGTCACCACGTCAATGCCACAATCGTACACGGTGACTATCATTGGACAAATAGGCACACGATAAATGAGATTCATCTAGGCACAGAGTCAATGAAAGTACGGAGGGTGTCATGCGAGTATTCCATGTAAACTATTAGTAACAGCTCGTTTTCTGAACGTGGCTGTGTTAGGGCACTCAAGCGACGTGCTATAACGTTTTAGATGTGCTCGATTGCTGAGATATCACAGGATAATGTTGCCCAAGGAAGCAACTATACATCTTGAAAAGGATATTGGTCATGTGTGTGGGGGGGGGGAGTTATTTTGCTGGAAGTGAGTATCAACCCCACACCCGTGAAAGAGGGAGAGTGTCAATGGCCGCAGCATATTATTCTAACATCGTTGAGAAGTCATTGTCCTTAATACGAACTAGAGATGAGCTATTGTACGCGTGGCATCCTAAGCCAAAACGCTACGTTCTCGTGCAACAGGATTGGATCTATCACAACGTCGGTGCCACACTCATACACGGCGACTATCATTGGACAAATAGAAAAGTAACTCGCCTGAGAACTCTATTCTATTCCGTCAATCCAAACTACTATAACAAGGAATCATTGCAAAATGAGTCATCTATGCTGAGCGGTAAACAACAGTTTTAATGGACGGTAGGAGTGCAGGGCACTAGAGCTAATCAGCAAATGGGGGCTCTTGTCGACACAAAAACATCAAGGATGTGCTCTACTTAAAAATGTTGCTGAAGTGACACGGAGTCGCCACCACTAGTTGGTGGATGCGACAATCCACGCGTTCTGACATTGCTCTGCCTACACCAGCACTCCTTAAGCTATGTACATTTCCTTGTTCTAACCATCTTTGCCATAGCTAGTAACTGTAAGCGCGTCTTGTTGGGTGCCAGCCGAAATTTGACGTTTGGATCAATCTGCCCTTTTCAGTCCAATCACCATTCCCCTTGCAAATCGTCTGTCCTCTGGAAATGCTTCCGTTGACTTCATCCTCCCATTCTCTGCTATTACACGTGCCCCCCAGATAAAAAAAAAATTCATAATGACTTTCGGGCTGTAATAATGGTAGGGATATTACCCATTCTGCACGGGTTTCTCCCCTTATACCCTGTACAACGAGTGACGTAGAGATTCACGTTTCACACCATTTGCATTACTCTGAGGTGTGTGCTTGCCTTGAAACTTTTATAAATTTCTGACCACTCTTAGTATAGCATTTTAAATATCACGTAGTGTACACGCACTTGTATTGCTATAAATATAACAATTCTAGACAATTCAAACCATTTTTTTTTAAAAATAATATAGTCTTAACTTTAAATCTTTAAAATAAGTGAAAATTTAAATATTCGAGACAAACAATTCTGAATACCTGCTAGTACAAGAACTGTTGTAACTATAGCGTTGGTAGATAAACTTATTTCAGGATTCCAGTTCACGGATTCTAGGGCTACAACTCGACTAATCAGAGTAATAATGCCTTCTATTAAAGCCCCGAGAGCCATATGAACCTGCAATAGAACATATTAATTGACACCTTGTTTTCAACTAATATTCAGACCCTTAAGCATTGTTGAAAACATACAGTATTTACTTTGTGAGGTTAGTGAGTTGTTATAACAGCGTGGAAGGGTTGCTTTATTATATTTTACCAATTCCCTTTCCAGCGAGTTCATTTCCTCCAATTTTACAAAGAAACGGTCTAGCTCATTACTTAACAATCTTGGAAGTGATCAAGAAGGAAATAGAAATTTTGCGTTGTACAATTTATTAAAGATTATTATTGCACATCCCGTAGTAGCTACTTGTTTGATTTAGTTATGAATGCGATGATTTATGTCTTTGGTTAATTTTAGCCTTTAAGTTATTTTAGTAGCGACTCGAATAATCCTACTTAAATGTTTAAATTTTTAAATTATTCTATTTATCTCAAGCTGAGGGGGCTTATAATTTTACCTCTCAAACACAGAGTCATCGGAGTTAATTTAATTCAACAATTAATTCTTAATTCAGGAAATATAGAGCTTAGCTCCTAAAAGAGGCGAGAGGAGTTACTTATCCTGTCATAAAAGTTTAACAAGATTTTAGTGGATATTAAACTGAAATAAGTAAGAAGTTTAAAGTATATATATACAAAATTTTCAAGTGCTTAACTTCAATAGAATTTTTAAAATTCCAAGATTTTAATAGCTTCGAAGCTTTGAATACTCGAGAAAGCACGAGTGATATTTCTTACAATTTGAAATATTATTAAGATAACTGGGACGTGAAAATGCTTCAAATATATATATATATATATATATATATATATATATATAAATGGAACGTTAGAAAATTGAATTTAAAACTGTAAGCAAATGTAATGAAACTATGATTCAGGTATACTTTCTTCAAAATCCGTTTTGTATATAATATATATATGTATTGTAAAAAAAACTAATTTTTCTATGCAAAGAATGCAATTTTTATGTATTATGTGTTCAGATTTATTGAATATTCTACTATTTTTGTGCAAAAATTATGGAAAATTTAAATGATTAGTTGCAAAATTTTCAAATAAAATTTTGTTTTTTGAAATGTTAATTATGTTTAGTTTTGCATTTATAAATACTCAGTGTAGCTCTTAAATTATAAATCAAGTGGATATAGTACATAGCGGATCTTGAGGATTATTCTGAATTAAATACACAGCTTGTATATAAAATAGACCTTTCATTCTTCCTAACTGCTTATTGTTAACATTTGAATGCTCATGAATAATTATGATTATAACTGTAGGTTTTATTTTAAAATAAGTATTCATATGTATGAGTACAAAAACAGATTATTTCGTTATAATTTTTAAGAACAGAGGGTTCCATTTAAATTGGACTTCAAATTAACTTTTTAAATTCGTCAAAGATATTTTCTTTGTATTTTTATAAAAATAAAAATATGTACAAGGAATTCTGTAATATCCTGTAATGATGGGCGAAGTAAAGTAAAAATACTAAAACTTACAGGTATAAAACTTTGGTATTTTAAATGGAAGGTGCGAATCGTTGATAACTCGTGTTGATAAAGTAGGGAAAGAGTCATTAAAAAGGCTTCTAAATAATCTGGAATTTTAAACTTACAATTTAAAAACTGAGAAATGATGCAAAGTAATCCAATTAATTATGGTACGTCTTTATATTTTATCAAAAAATATTTTACAAATCATAGATGAAAATGTTTTTATTTGCACTTTTCTCAAAATGCATTTTTTTTTGGCGATTCCGGTATATTTTTCTCAAAATCTGCTTTACCTATAGTGCTGATATTTTGCATATTATAATATTCACAAGTTTTCAACAAAGTAAATGAATTTTTTTTTCAAATAAACATTCACAAATTTTAGATATAGCACAATTTCTGCATAAAATTTAAAGGAAATTTCAATTTATTCCTTTTATGGATTGTTATGTTTGCAAAAACCCTAAAATTTTATAGCTATATATGCAGTGAATTTTATGTAAAGTGTACTTAAAGGTAAGAATATGCCTCGAAAATAAAATAGTTATTGATTATTTATTGCTCATACAGATTTATTTGTAACTTAAAATGGAATTTTTTTACATTAACAGGTACATAAATATGCAAATAATTCAACGTAAAAATTTTATTTCCGTTCATTTTAATTTAAGTGAGAACCATTTAAATTTGGTGTAAAAAAGCTCATTTTTCCTTGTCGCAGAGACGCCCCAGTTACCTCAAAATTGGGTAAATAACATGAATAGATTAGTAAAAAACATCATATATAAATTAAACTTTTTGCTTTTTTTCACATAATTCAATTGAAGTACATCCCTCTCATTCTTTCCATCATTAATTATTTTTCTCTCGTTTATAAAATGAATGGAATAAAATTATACTTTAATATTGGGTTTATCATCCTGAAAATATAAAGGACATTTAAATAAAACAGAATTTCAAATTTTGAGAAAAGGTTAAAGCAAGTTAAACATAAAAAAAAAAAAAAAAAAAAAAAAAAAAAAAAAAAAAAAAAAAAAAAGCACAAAATAAGGACTGTTAAATTTTATCACCAAAATACACTTAAAGACAATTTTAATGGAGCTCTTTCAGACGTCTTATGTAATGTCTTGGTAAAACTTTATTTTAAGAGTTTGTATTAGTTATAATTACAGTTTCAATAATAAGAGTACACAAGCAAATGAGAATAAATTACACAATTATAGATTTCAAAAACTCTTTTCTACCAATGAATTATTTGATTTCCAGATTTATTTCTACAGTTTTCAAATAATACATTACTTGTAAACCCGCTTGGCATTCAGCTGCAGTGTGCAATTCTTCGTGTTCTCTATTCATGTGGAAAGACCATATGTAATTTATCCATCTGAAAAAGTTTATAAAAACTTGAGGTATTATAAATAAAGGATTTGGTATTAAATTGAAACAAAAGAGCAAATTGTCATAATGCTAAATTTCTTTAAAAATTACTGTAAGATTTTCATTACAGAATTAATGAATGCATGTTTACGAAGATATTCCTAAGCACGAAATCAGACTAACAATTTGGATTTCTCATTGTTGAATTATCGAGATGGAATGAAGAATATAAACAATTAATGAAACAGACGCCGCTTCGAAAGACGAAGAGGATATTTCTGCTCACATCCTACTCACGGACTCATGACTTTCGTCGCTCCAGTCCTGACGTCACTAAGGACCTTAAATATGCCACAGTCTTCATGCTGGTGGGAAGGGGTAGTTTGGAGAGTTGGGGTCGAGATCAAGAACTCCCTCGTCCCTTGATCGCAATTCTGAGATACTATCCATCGTGTGGCTTCAAAGATCGATGTTGAGATACAACTCATCTCTCCAAACGATAACTTTCCAAGATCAACTTCTGTAGAAGCGTCCATTATTCTTCACTTTGCGTCATCTGAGGCAATCAGGTTTCGAATTAGAAATTCGATTTAAATACCTCGTTACCTTAAGCTCTTAGCTTTCAACAAAATTTCTGATAAGTAAATAGAACAGATAAAAAAATATCAAATGAAATCAATTTAAATATTATATAAGCAAGTTTTTAGAAAAAATTTTTTTGTGAAGATTCGTTTTTGTATTTACTAATTCCCCAACAAAAATTTTTTTAAAAGAAGGTAGATTGTAATTACCCTAATGGAATGCTACGACTTACGCAAAGTAATTATTTTAATTGGGTTAAAATAAGAAATCATTAACTGTGAGTAAGGGAGTGAGTGGAACAAGTATATTATATAAATATTTTTTTAAAGTCAATTCCTACTTAGGTCAAAAAAGAATAATTTTATTTTAGTTAATTAGATTTAATTAATGAATTAATATTTGAAAAAACTGTATCAACATCAAGTGTTATACACTACAAGTTTTAAAAAAAATAAATTTGAAGCCAAGAAAAATTCGTTAGAAAAACTTACTTGCGCCATCTGTTAGTTCTAGTTCTAACTTAGTCAGAAACGTAGAATAAATTTAAAATTTTAAAAAAATTATTAATGAATTAATATTTGAAAAAACTGTATTAACATTAAGTGTCATTCACTACAAGCTTAAAAAATGTATTTGAACTTCGGTGGATGAATAAAAAGTATATATATATATATATATATACATATAAAATCCATAAATATATATACACAGATAGCTATAGAACCTAAGTATAACTATTCAAGATAGGAAATATTAGGCACAGTAGTACAATAACAAACTCCTGGCCTTAGGAACCAAGATTGCAGGTTTAAACAAGTTTTAGGGCTAGCCAACCTTCACCTGTAATTTGTCTATGCAATGTGCCAAGAGGAAAGGAAAGAGTAATATTATGAGAAATTTAAATATTACATATAGAATCACTATACTATTAAAATATAACGATAAAATTATAGCCTACTAGTATTCACAGTATAGATTTAAAGTCGATGCAAAAGGTAAATAGTAAGACTTACTTCGTGAGTATATCAACTGGTTACGTTTTCCGCCAATACAACAGAGGAGTATCAGTACAGCATAAAGTTAAAAATTATGATAGAATAATATAAAGTATATATATATATGTACGTTTAAAAAACCATAAATAAATATTGTTATAAATATTTATGGAAAATAAATGATTACAAGAAATATTTAGATAATATATATATATATATAGGGAGAGAGTGAACCAATAACTCGAGAGTGAACTCGAGCGCTTTTTGCGAAGGACCTCATAAATTATTTAACCATGGTCAAGTAACGAGAACGACGCCTGAGTTGGCACCCCCTCTTCTAACTACCACGCCTTACCAACGGGATGACGTTTGAGCATACAAGATTTAACGTGCATCGTTCCCCTACACATAGGATCTTCAGCGGTACTAGTCTCGAACTCATGGCACACCACGGTCACGATCCCGTTACCTTGACCACTAGGCCACCGCGGTCACAAATCATCAACTATTATTTATGTTAATGTATCCGACTACGTTTGGAACCGTGATTTTAAAAAAAGCGCATAAATGGATAATTTCCATGATATTTAGTGACACTTTGATTAGAATACATATATAAAAATTGTTTTAAGGTCATTTTGACAAAAATTATTATTTAAATACAATATTTCGGCAAAAAAATGAACTTAGAATAACCTTTTTTCAAAATGTTTTCCTTTTGTGAAAAATGCTTCTATTATAATAATATTTTGCCTGTATATAGCTCAGATCTCTGTGCAGAGACTCAATTTCAGAGTTACAACCCATTGAAATAATTATCGGTGTTTTTTATCTTAAAATTTCTCCCCTTTGTTGTCGTAAAACATGGATAAACCCACTTCTAAGTTATATATTTCAAAAATTCGTTGAGCCTCTGTACAGAGGTCTGAGCTATATACAGGTAAAATAATATTACAACAGAAGCATTTTTCGCAAAAGGATACTATTTTGAAAATGGGTCATTCTATGTGCAATTTTTGTCAAAATATTGTACTTAGGATATTTCCTGGGATTAGTGTGGTAGCTTATTGGTCACGGACTTGTGTCATGAGTTCAAACCCTTGTTCCATTGAAGACCCGCTGTTTTGAGGGGCTGATGCACATTAAACCTGTAGTTCTTAATGCCCTCCCAAAGACGTGCTGTGGAAGTTACGAGAGTGGGGTACCAGATCAGGTGTAGTCCTCGACAAATTTTTCCAATATCCCTTATATTGCCTTATAGTGCAATGTTAATAAACATTCACTCTCATTCCTTGGGATAGACTCCAAATGTAAAAAACTTCGGTTAAATTAAACGAAATCAAAAAGATAAATCGAACTGAAGCAGATTTCACTAGGGGAACTCTAAAGAATGAGACCTTGACAACTAAAATAAGAAAGAAAATTAAAAAAAAAAATTTTTTTAACGCTTTTACTAACCAAAGAATAAAGGTTTAAATTTAGAGCCAGCTTAAAAAGAGAGTTCACTTATTTTTAATATTAAAATCAAAATTTAAGTACCGTTTTTATTAAAAACTGAATCTTTTTTCAAAGATAAAATACCAGTAAAGCAAAGATTAAATTATTTTTCTAAAAAATATATTCATCTTTGTGTTGAGAATACCAACATAAATTTTATAAAAACTTACCACTCAGAAAATATTAGTTTGAAATTATCAGGCAAATAAAAAGATTTAAAAGTATTAGTTTACCCTTTCCTCAATAGAAGGCACATACATCTCGAAGGATTTCGTAGTTTTAGCAAAATTTGTAATGTGTTAGTAAACGAATAGGTCTTAACAATGATTTAATAAGAAAACATTTATAGAATTACTAAAAACATTGCCTTTTTCCTGTATGTATAAAACATTTCCAAAAATGGCAAGATTATTGACTTTCAAAATTTGTGAAAAGAATTAGCTCTCTAAAGATAATAATTAATGGGAAATAAAATTAAAGATTTAAAAACGAGCAACTGTTTTTTAATTTGTTTATTTGTGTGTATCGTTTTTTCTTCATGTGCAATCATGTCTATCTCTTTCAAAGCAATTTAGAAATAAAAAAAGAAACAGCTTTAAATTTAGAAATTGAAACACGCTAAAATATATTTTTGTTTTATTCAAAATAATAAAAAAAAAAAAGGTATACTGAAAGACAAATCAATTCAGCACAAAATATCTTTACAGAAACACACTACTATAAATTTACTATAACTACTACAACTATCAATTTTATACAAACCATTGAACTAGTATTAAGTAGTATAAAAATGTTAGATAAATGAAATAAAAATGAAAGCATTTGTTAGCTTTGAAAACCTTTAATGAAGCTAATTCAAACCAGAGCAATTGAAAAGATATTGTTATTCTTGCATCCTAATTCTTATCATTCAAACGCTTCACACACAAAAGGCACATTATCTTATAAACTTCATTATCCTTAAATTTAAAAAATACGCAACTTTTTTTTTAAAAAAAAAATCATTCAATTAATAAAATTTAAATTTTATTAGTATGTTGAGTTCAGAATTATTTTTTTGCTAGTGCAAAATAAGAAATTTTAGAAGTTGTGCTTCGCTTTCGGAATATTAAATATCCTATCTTAGGAATGGTAAAAATATTTCAACGAATCTTTTTTAATAACAATTTCATGGTAAAATAGTTTAACTGAAATTCGACAAAGCAAGTATTTCGTAATAAATTTAAATAAAAAAAAAACAAACAAACAGCGTTAGCTTTTCAAGGTATGCATATTTGCAAAACGAAAATATATTTTACTTCAATTTTCGCAGTTTGAGATTCTAGAATCATCCAAGTGCACACTTTTTAAAGATTTTAATTATTTAACTAATTATAATCTCTTCAAAAAATCTAAAAAACTATAATTTTTTCAAAAAAAATTTTGAAAAAAATATTTAAAAATTATTTTCTTATTTTTATGTCTTTTCAATTCTCAGATCAACATTATCTTCACTACTTGAATAAATGACTAAAAAGAGGCGTTCATAATCTGTACAGAATTTAAGCCATATGTATAACTATTTGAACTCTTGTGTTATATGTTTGGAACTATTTGATCAATCTCATACTTTAGCTGAAATTCTTTGTTTGGTGCATAGGTGAAATTTTATATACAATTTTCATTCTTAATTAATATCATTATAACTCAATAGCTTATATATAATACGAATCCAAATCCTATAAATATGCCATCGTAAAGTTCGAGTGTTATAGAACCACAGTTTCAAATCATTATAAACCACATTATTTATGCCCCTAATAATCATCTCATCATTTTTGAGTAGAAGTTTAGTCAGAAAACAAACATTTTTCGAAATTCCAAATAATTATTAACAATTTTCTTTCATAATGAAGCTTTTTATTTTAATTTCATTGGTATAAATTCGACTTCAGCTGCGAGAGTCCTTATTTTCCTCTATCATAATTTCAACTGAAGAGCATAAAGATGAGTCAACGGTTTCTCTAAATTGGGGCTGATGTAAACAAGGTAATTTAAATCTGAACAAAGGAAAACAATTACCTTTCACTTAACGAAAACTAAGACTGTGATGCAAACTTTGATCCAGTCTTGGGATGGAAGTCATTAGAGTAAGTTCTGGACTAAATAGGCAGGTTGGCTCATACATCTGATATCAGCTGACACCCATCTAGTAGCGCCCACGATGCACCGGATTTGGCAAATAATGATTCGAACAATAAAATGTGGCAAATTTGATTGGTGCCATTACTGCCAGAGTGACATCAGCACGCGTAAAACGACGCATCCACCAACAAGCGGTCATGACTATGCAAATCATTTGCAACTATTTTGCACAGCAAATTCAGTACAGCCTTGGTTCTTGTATCGACCAGATTTATTATCCACTGATAATCTCTAATGCATGCCTACATTCATGCTATCCATTAAAAAAACTACTATTAACCCCAAAGCACAGACGAATCTCTTTGCAATGGTGTCAGGCTACAGTAGTCGTGTAGCTGAA
This sequence comes from Trichonephila inaurata madagascariensis, assembly GCA_019973955.1. NCBI lineage: Eukaryota > Metazoa > Arthropoda > Arachnida > Araneae > Nephilidae > Trichonephila > Trichonephila inaurata. The sequence continues at coordinate 776,349 of BMAV01010626.1, read as the reverse complement.
CAGTGCGACGTTAATATTCACTCACTCAGGCTACAGCAGCGAGGATGACTGAATATTTCAAGGTCAAGTTCTCAAGATACTATTTGTTCAATGATAGTCACGGGTACGATTATAAAGTTGATGTGGTGACAGACCCAATTCGGTAAGCACCAGTAAAGTACCCACCTCCCAATAACGTGGTATAATGGTTTGGGGGGCATCGTGTAGGATAACAGGAAATGTCTAATGCCCTTTACCAGCAGGATAATATCCAACCGTCTACTACGTGGATCAACCAACATATACTGAAAGATGTGCAGACCCTTCTATGATCATCATTCGAACCATATTTCTCACCAACTGAAAACTTGATTGGAAGCTGCTTGCATTTAGATGGTAAAATGCATCAAACGATTGACAGGATAAGTCTGTATTCTTATTCCCAAAACATGTTACTTCGTGTATCGCTATTAGGTTGTATAAGTGGCCCTACAACCTACTGAGCTGACGGTGTTTTCGCATTGTGTGTTCCAAAAGAAACTGTTCGTTACAGTTTCTTCTTGACATGTTTTTTCACTTCTCTTTTCAATATCACGTAGTGTAAATTGTGAAAGAAAACCCCCTTGAATGAAGGAAAAGTCATCTTGAATAATTTACACGAGACTAACGCTGTGAGAATACCAAGAGTTATATTAACGTCGAACTATAAAGCAACTAAAAGGCTATTGACGACGGACTTCGTAATTTTGAGTCTCGGTCCAGTGACAAGGACATCTGAGCTGGCCCCCTTTCTCCAAACAACTACACCACACCAACGGGAGGACTTTGAGCTGGATAGATTTAAAGTGTATTACCCCTCTTCACTGTGGGTCTTTAGTGGCATCAGGATTCGAACCCGCGACACGCCAGCCTCAAGTTCATGACCACTAGGCTACAGTGGCCTGCGTCAGCATACTCAGATGCTATCTAATGAGTGTAGAATAAAATTTTAAGAAACGAGGCACAACCTGTTACTAGATTTTAGATTTAGAAAAATGGAGCAAATAATTTTATTCCTTGAATTTTTCCTTACAGCCCCATGTCAGATACTACATACTAAAGTCTTATTTACATTAAATTTAAAATGCTGTTTACCTTATCACTTCTTGTAATGATAAAATTACTTTTAAAATACACTACAAATGACCGAAATTCTGTTTCAAATTCATAAGTTATCAAATGAAATAATTTTGTGAAGAAAATGGTAGAGGAAGAAATTGGACGATTCATCTTCGTTCAGTCAAAAGTAGCAAAGAGTAACGATTTAAATATTTTTACATAAACTTAACCGTTTTACCCTTCGTTTAGTAAATAGTAAATACTGTTTTATTTTAAAACTGAAAAAAAGCGATACTTACAGAGATGTAATTGCCCCGCCTATTGCTTGACCAATCAACTTTTTGGCGACTTCTGCATCCAGTCCAGTTCCAAACAAGCATTCTTCAAAGGGACCACAAGGACAGGCTTCGGCATCTCCCCATATAGAACACCACCAGAAACATAATGCTAACAATCCTACACCAAGGCCTAGGTAACCATGAATCTCGTAGGCAACACCTAGAGAGAAAAAACACCCGCTTTGAAAGCAGAAGTATTATAACTATACAAAACTCAATACTATTAGTTTGTACTTAACATCGAATATAAACGCGAAATTCTTAAGGATTTAATCTTGCTTTATTTAATTGTACAAAATTTAAATGCAAGTACTAGTGATGGCACATTCAATAGAACAGTCTAATGGAAAGGTGTTTGGTTTAGCTATATAAAAACGTGTACAATAAATTTAAAAGGAAAGTTAGAAATTTTAGGAACTTCAGATGTGTTAAAAAGAGAAAAATTACACATAGCATTGAGCAAACATAAACTCAAATTATCACCCAGTTAAATGACGGTGTAGTTGTACAGTCAGTAAATGGACTGTGCAACGTTCGCTTCACCGTATGGGTTTCGGGAGCCCTCCGCCTACGAGAGTGCCGTTGCTCAATGCTCACCCTCAGGGTGTACGTCTTGCCTAGGCAAGAGAACACCGAGATTGAAGTGTTGAGGCTTGGTTATACTGATTGAATATTAACGTCGCACTGTTCAGCTGCACGAGGGCTTTTTGGCGACGGACCACGTAATTTTGAACCATGGTCAAGTGACGTGGTCGACACCTGAGCTGGCACCCTCCTCTCCTAACTACCACACCACGTTTCAGCTCTTGACAGATTTAACGTGCATCGCTGCCCTACACGGCGGGTCTTTAGTGGTACTGGGCTCGAACTCATGACAGGGCAAGCCATGGTCCAATACCTATACCACTCGGCTACCGCGGCCGTGTTGAGGCTTGGAAACGAGTAGCATGGAGTTATGAGTCTCGATTCCGACTACTTAACGCCAACAAGAGGCTGAGAATATGGCGTCAGGCTCATGAAGCCATGGATCATGCATACCAGATTGGAACTGTTCAAGGGCATGGTGGCTCAATCATGGTCTGGAGTGTTTTTTCGGGATCTTTGGTGCGTGTACCAACCTCGCTCAATGCAATACGGTACGTAGAGTTGCTGGGTGATCATTTCCATCCGCTTATGCTGCTCTGTTATCCGCACGGTAATGGAGTTTTCTAGCAAGACAACTGTACCTCTCACAAGTTTCGGTTGGCTACTGGCTTGTTAGATGAGCCTTCCTCTGTTTCGTAATTGGCCACCAAGAAGCCCAGACTTTAATCCTATTGAGCATCTTTGGCATGTTTTGGAACAAGGCTTGAAAGGCCTCCACGCAGCACCAACGAACCTTACTGAATTAAGGATAGCTTTAACCAATATTTGGCAAGTCATTTCCGTGGAGCGTTTCCAGAAACTTGTTGAATCTGCCTCATCGTATGGCAGCCGTTATCAAGGCCAGAGGAGGCCCAACTCGTTACTAGGTAGGTATTTCTAATTCAGTGACACTTCAGTGTATTTAATAGTAGTTAAAAACTCTTAAGTCACGATATGACTCGAATACGATTTCGGATGTATCGATTGTTTATTAAAGTCGCACATAAAAGCATTCTGAGTGTTAGCGGTAGCTGACCTGGAAATATTGAGCCATGATCAAGGGATGAGGACGATATCTAGCTGGGGCGTCCTACTCTTTAAACTTCTGCACCGATGAGATATTGGGTTTCGACAGATTTAACTGAAATCGGTTCTGTCTGAATGGACCACTTCTCGATGGAAACAACACTCTGCTAATGCGTCCACAATATATCAGAAGAAAAGTCGTTTTTAGGACAAATGTTTGTTTTCAAGTGACATGGAATTGTTTCACCATCGTCTGTGTTTCCAGGAAGTTTTGTTTTAAGTAACGGTCTTACAATTTTGCTACTGACGTTATTCTTACAATCAAATCTCTTCTAACATTAAGAAACTTTATTAAGAAATTATATGAAATAAAGAAAAAAAAAATAATAAAACTTATTCATTTTTACTTTTGTTTTACATGTTTCGGAGCAAATTAGATACGTACTCAGGAACCTAAAAAATGTTGGGGATAAGTAGTCGAATAAAAAAAGTACACAATGACATTGCACAGTTGAATACAAACTCTTCAGTGAGTTTGCACACCATAGTTAAGTAACTTTAGAAAAAAACCCTACTTTTTTCAAAAGTAATAATCAAAGCTCAATAAAGTTTTTTCCAAGTTCAGGTGCAAAAAATATTACCATTTTTCTTGATGGATTGAATTTTGATATGAATAAAATTATAAATTTGCTCTATGACCTGTTATGCCATTTTAATATTCTTCAAATATTTTGTCATATTCTAGATCCTTTTAATATTGTTAATTGTCGTTTAGAGAATATTAAGATGAGTAATAAAAGAACAATAAAGTATATGCATCAATAAGATTATCGCAATAAAAAAGGTCAAAAACTTCCTGGGTGTGATCGGTGATACTTTGGATGTGATTCTTAAGGTATCCGACTACCCTAAAATCATAATTTTTTTTCAAAAATTGACAAATTTGTTTTATGATTTTATTTTATAAACCATCTTATTAGCTTAATAAAAAAAATCAAGCTTTTTGTTTTCCACATTCACTAGAACAAAAACTGCAAGTGTTTTAACTAAAGAAGATGTCATAACTTTACACAAGATGTCAAACTTTAAAATGCGTTTTACTCGAAATGTGTTTTTTTTCGAAAAACTCAAACGCGGACAGCGATTGCTCAGAAAGTTTTGAAAATAATTTAATGAAACTTTTTGTAAATGTTTTGTATAACAGTATAGAAGTGTTTTGTTCTTCAGATTTATCAATCCCTGTATTATTTCAAAATTTACAGTCCTTTATGTGAATATAACCACTGTTTTTTTAAGCAATTTCATATAATCACTAAGAGGGCTCTAGTTTTTGAAAAAATTAAAGTATCCATTATCCTGAAGGTCATTTCAGACATGAATAATAAAGTAACACATTAAAATTGAAAAATTGAGAATTTGTTCGAAAATTTTTTGTACAGAGCGGGCCCCGTTTATGTAATTTTTTATACATTTTTACCAGTTTTTTTAATTTTAATAATAATTTTTTTTCTATTTTCAATTTTACGATTTTTTGCTTAAAATTTAATAAATAAAACTTAAAAATCACAAAAAAATCCCCATATCTTCATTTTTTCAAAAAAAAAGTTGTAAGTAGTCGGATAACTTAATTCTTAAAACATTTGAAAACTGATCTTCTGTTCACGTACATTGAAGTAAAGGAACATATAAAAAAATTGAGAACACACAAACACAAAAATTTATTTTTCGATTTAACTATTTTGAGTTCTAGTAAAAGGAAGGTTAATTCAAAAATTGGCACGCGCACTTAAGCTAAGTAAAATTTCTGCTTTAAAAATAAAACAAAAATCTAAATTCCTTATTAAGTTATCTAAAATTGCTTCTTATTGTATTAATTACTACTTATTTTTCTCCTTTATCTAAGAAAATTTGGGGGTTTTCTACTAATTTTGATTCAATGTGAGGAAATTAAGTTGCGAGGCATAAAACAGACTACACACCCATAATTTTCAAATACTTTTAACTGTATGAATATTATTAGAAATACTTTATACATTTTTTTAAAATAGTTTTTTTTTTTGACCCAGCAGAAATGCGTAACTAATTGTGAATTAACGTGACAAAAAGAGAGATTAACGTCTCCTTTAATCTCATGTTTTGTACTAATATTTCAGAACATCCTAAATATTGATCAGTTAGTTGTATTTTTTTTGGCACAAGAGCCAACCAATGATTAGTTTTTGATATTAAAAATAAGCGGATATAGAAGAGGGAATATTTTTTTCCCAAAGTTTAATAAGGACATTTTAAAAATCCATTTTTTGAATGATATTCATTCATTGGAAAAATTAATATTGGAATTTTATTTGATGTAATTGATTTAACGTTGCACTTCGGAACACACTTGAGCTATTGTCGATAAACTGCGTAATTTTGAGCCTGGGTCAAGTGACAAGGACGACATCCAAGCTGGCACCCCACTCTTAAAACTTTCACACCATGCCAACGTAAGGTTTGGGCTTTAACAGATTTAGCATGAGAAGAACCCCCTACGCGACAGGTCAGATTTTATCACAACACTTACAAACAAAACTCTACAAATAGTTCTACTTTTAATGCAATTTTTGGTGTGTGTGTGTGTGTAGCCGAATTAAAAAATATTTTAATTAATCTAAGTTATGATTCTGGTATAAATTAATGTGGCAAATTTTTACTTTAAATCTTAATTTCTCGAAAGTGTAAATTTCAACACAAAAGGAAAATATTTTTTTTCAAAAAAAAAAAAAAATATGTTGGTTATAGCTTTGAAACTTTGCCCACATATTAATACTTTACAAATATTTTAATGAGAGATTATGTGAAAAAATTATTGAAAGTTGTATTTTATGGTTGAAATGTAATCACATTTTTATCGCTTAAGCGCGTTTCACATGTTACTCCCCATATGAGCTTAGAAAACTAATTTTAAAATGTTTTAATTAAAATAACATATACACAAAAAATTGGTAACTGTACGTAAGCAGCATTCTCTTAAAAGTATGTTGCTTAAACTTAGTCATTTTTAACATTACGGAGAAAAGCAACAGGCTACGTGAAGAGACTTCATAAAAATTGCAGTTCTTATTCAGCGTTTTATTATTCTCTTTTAAATCATTGCAAAGATAACAAGAACACTGATGCTTGAAATGAAAAATATAAACATGGACAAGCTTCGTGATGTTTTGTTAAGTAAAGCTGTCATCGATCCGTTACGAGATATCTACCACATAATACGTAAATACAATTCTTTGGTCTTTTGGCTTAAGACCAAAAATCAAAAATTAATACATTTTATCGCGACGTTGAAGATAAGAGTTAAAGACTTTCTATGTATTTTTTATTTCAAACGTATATTTACCTAAAAATTAAAATGCTCATGCTAAATCCTCCCCCCGCCGCGGGAGTTTGGGTGTGATGGAAAACTAAACTTGAAACAGATTTAAATTTGAATAAATTATTGTCAGAGTGAAGGAGTAAATTTATTAATTATGAAAATTGTAAAAGATGTTATACCGTCAATATTTCTTAAAAGAGAAGTGAATTCGAAATCTTAGAAACGATAGAAAAAAATTTTGCACACTTCAGTGAAGTGAAATATTTTCATAAAACTCTAATGCATACTTTAAATGATTTTCTTTATTAACATCACACTGGACTTACTAATTTCGAACTACTGGCAAATGACTCAAATTGATATCAGATTCAAATTTTTATATTATGCCTCTGAACTAGTTAAAAGCTTTTACTAACTTCGGAATTCATCTCCCAGACGGTCCTAATTAAAATTATGTGACCTTCTCTCAAAATCCACGTTCATTATCTTTAAAAATCTTTTCTCCAGGTAGTAGGTACCATATAAAAAAATGAGATCAACTCAGTTGTATACAATATTAGAGTTGAAATTTTCATTTCGGAATCTTTCCTTGAACCTTGTCGAAGAGGGCAACACAAAACCTGTGATCTAACACATAACTTTTCAAACTTTACACTTCTCCTTGTAAGGCAGCGTTTTTCAAACTGTGGGGCGCGCCCCCTTGAGGGGCGTGATAACCTTACAAGGGGGAGCGAGCATATCAAAAAGTCTAAAATAAAGATTAAAAAAATTGCAAATTTACTGAATGGAATCAAAACAAAATACGTGTTCTGACATAAGAAAAGTAAAATACATTGATATAATCTATACTTAGAAATACATCTGTACTGCACAATGTATTTGATAATTAATTTATCAGTACTTTGTTAAGAACAAGATTAATAATTACTACCGAGTTCCATGGACTGGTCATATACAAAATTATACACAAAATTTAATACCTATCTTGATAATTTGTACGATTAATAATTAGTCATATTGTAGCTTTAGTATCAAAGCAAGTTAGTTTTGAAATAAATTCATTGTTATTGTATGGAGGGAGGCGAGATGAAATTATGATTGAAAATTGGGTCGCACGTATTGAAAGTTTGAGAAACTCTGTTGTAAGGAATTAGGAAATCCAATTACATGCAAAGTGACGGAAATTCCATTACTCCTCATGAAGGTTTCGTTAGGAATCAAAAGAGTCCTCAAGTCTAGATTTCAAAATCTCAATGGTACTTCCAGAGTACAGGGATTCCTTGCCATTTTCAATACTATTTAAGCAAAGCATACAATTTTTCTGATTTTGCTCTTATTCTGCAAATAATCAACTGGGAGACGAAATTCATACTACAGAGGCACAATGTAATATTTAAAGGATGATGAAAGACTAGTGGCAAAAAATTAATAGAATGCATACAGAAGGGAACAAAGCAGAAAATGGCCTTACTGACAGAATGGCTGTGGTAGAAAACATTGTCTGGTTAAAAGAGGGAGAACAATCAACTGAAGTTTCTTTGTAGGGATATGACCTTCCCTAACCGCAACAGCTATGCGGCATTGTCTGTTCATTCTCAATGCAATATTATCCAAAAGTTCTTGAAGATATCCCACTCCTCCATGAACATCTATGCTAGTCAACCCCATTCGGCAAATATCTTCCCTTTCTAGAAGCTCCTGGACAGCATTGGATCCGAGTAGAGTACATTTTTTTTTATAAACTCTGAATCAAGGATACCTCGTAACAGACGCAAGAACGTAAACTTCAAAGGAATGATCTCTGTTAATCAAGCTTCTATTGGAAAATGTAAAGCTCTGTCCGTCAGTTCATCATAATGCCAGGACCATTTTGGAGTTTCCTTTCCCCCATTTTAGTGAAATGAAAGCATTCTTTCACTTCTTTTCATAACAAATGGCTCCAGCATAGTTTTATCAGTGAGTGTTTATTAACGTAGCTCTCTAAAGCAACGCGAGGGCTATTGGTGACAGGTCTCGTAATTTTGAACCATGGTCAAGTGACGAGGGCGACACCTCAGCTGGCACTCCCTCTCCTAACTTTAACTCCACAACAACAGGAACATTTTGAACCTCGACAGATTTACGCGCGTGCATCCTCCCCTCTACACGGTGGGTGTTCAGTGTCTTTCGGACTGAAACCCTCGATTTGACAATGCTGGTCACGAGTTCCCGACCATGACCACTAGGCTACCACTGCCAGAAATCGTTTGTCAGTCTGAAACGACTCTCATCGGCAAATAGGATGCGGCTCCATTGGTGAAATGTCCAGTTTGTGTTCATTACACCCCTGTCAATTGAGTGAGTGAATATTAACGTCGCACTGTTCAGCTACACGAGGGCTTATGGTAACGGACCACGTAATTTTGAACCATGGTCAAGTGACGTGGATGACACCTGAGCTGGCACCCCCTCTCCTAACTACCACACCACACCAACGGGAGGATGTTTCAGCTCTCGACAGATTTAACGTGCACCGCTGCCCTACACGGCGGGTCTTTAGGGGTACTGGGCTCGAACTCGTGACAAGGCAAGCCACTCGGCTACTGCGGCCACTACACCACTGTCAAGGGCACAGGCAATGGGCTGCTGTCAGTGATATGCAGCGTTCAGGACGGTGGATGAAGAGACCACCCTCATGAAGATGCATAGCTACTGTAAGCTGTAATACCCGACATCCGGTTACCACACGTAGAGGCTGGATAACGTTTCCCTATATCTGGTTTGGGTCTCTTTTGGTTTGCACAGTGCTATATCGCTATACATGGGTCATTACTTGTAGTTGCTTTCCTTAGTGACCACCGTCAATCTCTCTTACAGTTAGCTATACATATTCTTTGGAACCTTTCTTTTTGCCGTAGCCTTCGCTTACCTCTTCGGCGAGCGTCAACCGTCGAGTTGGCTTGTTCTTTAGCAAGCATTTGGATTCGAGCGGAAGTCACTTAGCTGTACTGACGTTCCTGCCTTTCAAAACTTTACTGTGTGCGACTGAGCACACAATTTCTACACTGCCTTACCCCATCTGATTACGACCTGTGGAACGGACTAACGGACATTCTTTTGATCATGGAAAATAAACCTTTATCGGAGGAAGCTGCCACTTCCAATGACCAAGTACAAAATACCAAACACCTCCCGTGCCACCCAGTGTACGGCCGACCGAGGAATTCATCACTGACAATGCTGCTGCAATATCTGAGCTGCTCAAACTCCGAGTGGCTTACGCAGCCGGCGCTCGCAAGATCGCCATTATTTCATCCACCCGAGACGAGTACAGCCACTTCCAAGGTGAACTCGAAAGCATTTACAACAAACTTATCACCATTAGAGACTCTAGATGTCCCGCTTTTTAGTATCCTACCAAACCAGGTGGCCCTAGACAAAATAGTTGCTAGGATCACTTCAAAGCGAAAGAGAGAAAGCAGCTGCTCCTATCGAAAATAATACTTCCGACAATACACACAAGTAAAGTACCCAAATCACTGATCAAGAGGGAAACCCGCAAAAGGGCGACTGTTGACGAGGATGGATTTAGATTATCACCGAAGAAACATACCACTAAGCCTAATGGTAAGCCTTTTCTTTCTTCCCCTGCCACCATCTTAACGCATCCAAATAGCTCTACCCCATCAGCCCCTCCCATAATCCTTTCTAACGCTTCTGAGGAGGTGGAGGAGATTGAATTTGATACCGAGCAAGCAGCCGCGGCTGTCGCTTCTAGGGTTAAAATCCCACCATTCTTTATCTAGCCAAATCCGGATTGGACCGACCTTATGTTTTTTGCTCATAGCCTTGCCCCCACGCTTCAGAGTAAATTATCAGGGCGTTTCCTGAGAATTATTGTCCAAAGCGAGGAGGAATATAGAAAGCTTGCCACATATTTCAGGCACGAACAAATCGCGTTCAAATCTTTCATGTTAAAATCGGAAAGACCACTCAAACTTATTTTGAGAGGACTTCCTACTTCCACCGAACTTGAAGCTGTTAAAAAAGAAATTGAGTCTAAGGGTTTCAAAATTCACAAAATTTCCCGTTTAACTAAATTCCAAAGCAAAGCCCCAATGCCGCTGATTTACATTCAATTAATTAATGATCTAAATGCCGACTCAATCTACAATTACGTAGATATGTTCGGTACTCGTGTAGCTTTCGAACCGTATGATGGATCCCGTAATAGACGGCCCAACCAGTGTTGGCGTTGTCAGGGATTCTTCCACAGTTCGGAAGTCTGTCACCTCCCAATGAAGTGCCTGAAATGTGCAGGACCCATCAAGCAAAAGATTGTACTTTGCAGTTTGATGATCCTCTCAAATGCGCAAATTGCGGTGGAGAGCACGCAGCTAATTGGAGGCAATGTCCGCGTTTTCCAAAAAGCAAAAATGCTCCAAACCACCAAAACAAAGGTGGAAATATTAAAAATAATAATCCGAAGCCCTCTAACAAAAACATTAATCAAAGGGATCAAAATACTGCACCGGAGGTGACACCCTCGTCACAAAATTTTAAAAACAATAATCAACTTCGGTCTCCTCATATTTACCCTCACATTATACCTCATATCATCAGACCCTAGAATACCTTACTCCAAAGTTGTCTCAGGACAAATTCCGGCAAACCAACCAAGGAAAAATATAAATAATAATAATGATCAAAATTTTTCGGCTCTATTCTTTTCTGTTTTGGCCATTTCCAATGATGCAGGAGTAGACCAAAATTTACTAGCAAAAGCTTTTCGGCAGGCTCTCCCTGCCCTAAAAAATCTAAATGATGCTAACGAGAAAGCCTGCGTAATTTTTGAAGCGTACGTAGCAATAGTACAAGGGCGCAATTACGCCCCAATGCTCACAGCCTAGCATTCAATTCCAACGTGCAATCTTTGTCGATTTGCTTCTGGAATGCGAACGGACTTTGTATCAGAACAGAACCCTGTTCTGTTATTAGTTCAAGAAACGAAACTACAACCAGGTCTAGATCCACTTATTGCGAATTATCGTCTTCATAAAGACGACAGAAATAATTTTCCGCGTACTCGATTAGATGTAGGTACCGCTATTTACTGCAAAAATAATTACGATCATAACAGAGTTCCATTACCGACTTTGCAGTATATGGATGCAACCGAAATTAAATTTAATAATTTTCCCCCTATCCGAATCGTTTCAGCGTACGCTCGAAACACCCCGGAAAATAATAGAAATTCCCTGTGTGATAAAGATTTTCTCAAAATTCTTAATTCTGGCCAAAATATTATCATTGCTGGAGACTTGAATGCCGCGCATTGTGCGTGGAATAACGCTAGATCAAATGCATTTGGCTATGCTCTTCGCAAAATTGTTAATAATAAACCAAATGTCAGGATCGTAGTACCGCACACTCATACACATATCAACGCTAGCTCTAGACCAGGGGCAAGAGATTCTATTATTGATCTAGCAGTTCTTAAAAATATCCCCTTCAGTCATGATATTAGAGTTATAGATGATCTTGAATCGGATCATCTACCGGTCATTCTTACTCTATATACTGGCTCTGCTCTAATCAAAATTCCGGATCAACTCTCCACCAATTGGGAGAACTCCAAATTTCTTTTAAATAACAAACCACTCCCCATCCCTCCTTCCACCAGCAATGACGACCTCTAAATTGCAATTAGAAGGCTTGGAGAAAATATCTCTGAAGCTCTTATAGAAGCTTCAAAACCAAAATTTAAACCCCCATTAAAACTCCCCTCCGAAATTAAAGCTAAAATTCGCCACAGAAATCATGCTCGGAAATTTTGGCAACGTACAAGAGATCCTGCAGTGTGAAATCTGAGTTCCGAAGGCTCAGTCGTGAGGTTACGAAAGACATCAGATACTTTTCCCAATCTCGTTGGGAATCTCACATAGCGGCACTTACGCCGGAGACAGGCACTCTTTGGAGGAAAAATCTCCCTATTCAAAAAACCGCCTCAAAACATTCCCCCCTAAAGGGCGCACTTGGCAGTGTAGCAAATCACCCTCTGGAGAAGGCGGAAGTGATTGCCGACAGCCTTCAAAAGCAGTTCGAACCCAACACTGAAGCTGAAAACGAACGTTTTACAGCTCATACACAAAGGAAAATTAAAAGATTCCTGGACGCTCCTACCTGTCCAGACCTGGAAAAAACAACTCCAGGGGAAGTACAGGAATATATTAAAAAGCTTAAGATCAATAAATCCCCTGGATTGGATTTAATTACAAATCGCATCCTTAAAAATCTCCCCCTCAAATTTGTTCTGTTTATTGTCATGCTGTTCAATCTATTAATGGAGAACTGTCATTTCCCTAAGAATTGGAAGACTGCAGTGGTGGTCCTCATACTTAAACCCAATTCTGATGATACTCGACCTCAAAATTACCGTCCAATCTCGCTACTCAGTAGCTTGAGCAAAGCGTACGAATTTGTTCTTTTGAATCGCCTTAATCAGCACTGTGCATAGCCAGGAATATTATTATTCCTGAACAGCATGGCTTTGTCACACAGTGCTCCACAGTAACTCAGTTACTAAGAGTTACTGAGCCGATTCGTCACGGCTTTCAAAATAAACAGGCCACGGGTATGCTTTTTGTGGACATAGCCAAAGCCTTTGACAAAATTTGACATGACGGCTTGCTATCCAAGATGATGCGACTTGGGTTTTCAGACCAACTCATCAAAATTATACACTCCTACGTCAACTCCCGTGAATTTAGGGTAAGAGTTCAAAACAGTCTCTCCACCCCGCGTCCAATTCTCAGTGGGGTACCACAAGGATCTTTATTAGGGCCCAAGCTCTTTAATCTATACATCAACGACATTCCCAAGGCTGCCGAAGTCCACTTAGCGATGTACGCGGACGACACTGCCATTTTAACCAAAAACACACACATTTATAACCGCAATATCATTGAGCTGCTACAAAATTGTCATTCGACTCGAAACCTGGCTTAACGACTGGAAAATAAAGGTTAATGCATCTAAAAGCGCATGCCTCCTCTTTACGAGACAGCGGTGCATCGGAAACCTCCCGCATGTCAACATTTTTAATCAGCCTGTCCCCTGGGTTACTGAATATAAGTACCTAGGTTTAATACTAGACACTAAATTAAACTTTGCTAAACACATCCGTTCCGCCCACCAAAAGGCGGCTGGAATGAGAAGCACTCTTAATCGCTTGATTTCTACCAAGAGCAAGCTCGCATTAAGGCCCAAGGTTCTATTATATGAAGCCATTCTTCGCCCCCATCATGCTGTACGCTTCTTCCATCTGGGCAGAGGTGGCAGTTACTCACCTGAAAAGATTGCACACTTTTCAAAACATTCAACTGCGTAGAGCAGCAAACGCACCTTGGTTTATCAGAAACGAAGTCTTGCATAAAGATCTTAATGTTCCGCCGCTTCTTGATTTCATCAAAAAACAATCGGAAAATTTCTTCAACCGGTTACCACAGATTTCAAATGATTCTATCAGGTAAATCCCGGCTTACGGCAATTCTATTCCTAGCTCTTCTAAGAGACCTAGAGCAGTTCTTAATCACTCGTATCAACACTTCCCAGCTCTGAAAAGGATGAGAATGTCTTGATACGAATTAAAAAAATTATGAGCTTTATTGTTACATTAGTTGTTTTATTTTGCAAGACTTCACTCACTCTAATTATTCCCCCCGCGCCATGTAAGTTTTTGATCGAGTTTCGTGTGGCAACTTCACCCCTCATGATCTTATTTCAAACTCCTCTACCTTTTCTTACTTTCTCTTCCAAGTGGTTATTTAAAACTTCCTTTCAATAACCGCACGCAGTTATCTTAGAGGTATTGTGTAACGGACTTAAAAATATTATTCTCTTAATCCTTTATTAAAGAAATATATCCCCTCTCCTCATTCCGTCGAGATGCGGCAGACGGTTGAAAGACGGGCTTTGCTGTCATGGAGATGTGACGTCATTTTCTCTTCGTTTTCCTATGAAAGCGAAACAGAAACTAAATCAACCGGGAGAGTGGTTTCCCACCTATCCCTCCACCAGCGCTGTTGCGCTGCATTTAATGTGGACTGCTTTTTATTTTTATATGCAACAACAAATTCTTCTCTGTTCAATTTATTATGATGAGTGGATAATAGAGCTTTCTCTAAGGTTCCACGTAAATGTATAACCGTTACCATATTCTTTGGGAAGCTTTTCAAAGGTTGCTTGTCAATTTCAAACACTTTGGTTAACTTGTCAAGTTTTATGCCCCTCCTCAGGTTTGCCGAACATTCTGCAAGGGTAATGGCCTTCTGGTGGTTTCTTAAAGTCATACCAAAAGTACGATCTCACTTTTTAGGCATAACAGTACCTTATAAAAATAACAAAAATATCGAAAAATTTATTTTGTATTTTCCTATGGCCCTTATATCTGGAATGTTTGCCCCAAAATTTCGGATCAGAATACCAATTAGTCTTTAAGACATTTGAACTTTTCTGAGTCTAGATTTTAGTTTCGGTTTTATTTTAAAGCATTTTTGTATTTCTAAATTGAATTAAAAATCTTTTTGAACAAAATACAGCTTTTCATTGTGAAATGGCTATTAGCTACTATTTTATATCTCAAATAATTTCTGTTTGCTTATGTTTTGAATTTTTTGATTTTTCTTATAGTTAATTAAGATTGATTTCAAGATCATTATTTATTTTTGCACATTGTTTGTATAACTTGAAAACTTTTTACTTTGTTTTCATTATTTTTTTCTTGAGAAAATGCCACGGTCAAAGATTACTCAGGTTGCTATGAGAGATAATATTTGGAAGAAAGGAAATACGACTGAAACCTTCAGTCGAAATACCTTCAGCTGCTACTACAATGAGACTTCAGAATACAAATGTTCTGAATATATATACTGCGGGAAGAACTTAATATTTCCATGATGTACCCAACTGCATTATATGTTGTATAATACTTTATTTTAAAGTCACGCAACAAAAACTTAATTTTGCTTAACTGCCCCGATTGAAAACTGAGAAAAACTTGATGCAAACTTGATGATTTCTAGCTTAATTATCTTAATTAGCTTATTAGTATCATAATTATTTTGCGTATAAATATTCTGTGTTTAAAACTTTTGTGAAAATATTAAGTTAAGATGAAGCTGAATAATCTGTCGTCGTAGCAAATGCTATCAATATTATGCAAAAGCATATTTTGAGTTAAACCGTTTTTAGTCAGAATTAAAGTAGTATGTTGATGTAGGACATAAGTTGGAAAATAATATTGAAAAAAATTAGAGCGTAACAGGCATTATTAATTTTTGTTTTATGCCTTTAAAAATTTTAAATGTAGTATTTTTTCAGACTTTTAATTTTGAAGATGTGCTTTTTAATCCCTAAGGTTTTTCTTTATTCGAGATAGAGTATTTTGAAATTTTTTGTAGAGGCTCTCAAATACATGCTCTATATAAGTAAGTATGAATTTTTAGGTCTGAGGCCTAGTTATTTTCTTTAAAAAAAATCTTAGTATTTAAAAAAAAAATTTGGTTTTTCAGGCTTAACTATAAAAATAATTAAAATTCAACTACAGAAAAAAAAACAGATTTTCAGTTCCATACAAACATTTGTTTCCAATAATCTAAGAAACAAATCACTCAAAATAATTAAATTTTTTTCAAAAATTGAGCACTTTATAAGAATTAAAAAAACTTCAAAAATGTCCAATTTTTTTAAAATGGGGAAATAATGGCTTGTCAAACTGTGACTTTACTTTCAGAATCAATTTAATATATGAATATAAAACAAATTATTTTTACAGTTATCGTCCCCAAACAATTTTTTTGAAAAAGGGTACTGCGTAGTCTTTAATTTGAACGAATATCTTCCTTTCCTTCTTGTTAAGTTGCCTTGTAATGCACGCTAACTCCATGCACTTAGCATGCTCCATCACTTCCGACTACATGAGCCGTGTAGGGCAGCGATGCACGTTAAATCTGTCGAGAGCTGAAACGTCCTCCCATTGGTGTGGTGGGGTGGTTATGAGAGGGGGGTGGCAGCTCAGGTGTCGTCCCCGTCACTTGACCATGGTTCAAAATTACGTGGTCCATCGCCAATTGATTGATTGAATATTAACGTCGCTTGATTGATTGATTGAATATTAACGTCGCACTGTTCAGCTACACGAGGGCTTTTGGCGACGGACCACGTAATTTTGAACCATGGTCAAGTGACGTGGATGACACCTGAGCTGACACCCCCTCTCCTAACAACCACACCACACGAACGGGAGGACGTTTCAGCTCTCGACAGATTTAACGTGCATCGCTGCCCTACACGGCGGGTCTTTAGTGGTACTGGGCTCGAACTCGTGACATGGCAAGCCATGGTCCGATACCTATACTACTCGGCTACCGCGGCCACGGTCCGTCGCCAAAAGCCCTCGTGTAGCTTAACAGTGCGTCGTTAATATTCACTCACTCACTCCGACTCCATGCTCCTGTTATTTGCTTATGCATCTTCTTTCTACCGAGAGAGTTAGTGAGAGCTATTTGCATCGCACGGTAAAAGCTGCACGAGAGCTATTGGCGACGGACTTCGTATTTTTGAACCATGATCAAGTGACGAAGACGACGCCTGATCTGGCACCACCTCTCCTAACTTCCAGACCATACCAACAAGAGAACGTTTGAGCCTCGACATATTATTCCACGTGCAAACGCCCACTCTACACGGTGGTTTTCAGGGGCACGATTTCTACAGAGAGAGAGTTGACTTTGCAATATACTGATAACAGGAAAACATTTTCTACAATTTCGTGGTTGTATGCTAAAAAATGCCTTTGTTGCTAAAGTTTTGCACTCTACAGTATTAATTTTTGATATACAATACACATGCAAGCAAATTTTCACAAAAAAATCTTTATCACAATATGAGTCATTTTTCTTTGTGTTTATCAATGCAAATCTAGTTTTTACTGCAACTTTAAGTTGAGGAATGTTTATTTTTGGAAAAAAATAACATTGTTCTAAAATTTAAATACATAGATTTACTTAAAATGATACATCAATGCATTGGAAAGAAAACTTAGAACATAATCATTTTAATATATGAATATTCTCTTTTTTTTAAAAAAAGGCACCTTTGTTTCCCAATAAATTTATGTTTTCTATTTGAGATTTTTTTAAACATAATACGATTATAATTGTCTATTATTAAATTGCTGAAAAACACTTTCTATTTAAATTTCAAGCAAGTAATTCCTCCTCCTCCTCCTCATATTAAAATACTTTTAGTATACATACCAAGGCTAGAATTTATTTTAACAAAACAAATTCTCCTCAAGTAAAAACCATTGCAAAACGTATTTAAAGAACGAAACGTGCCAATGCGTATTTGTTAAGGACTCTAAAATGTCTTTAGTGTCTTCTTGTCAAACGAAGTCATAATTGTTAGAGATACGATAAGGTGACATTCACGAAGAATATTTTTACGTTTGAGAAGAGAGACTAAAAGAGAAAAATTCATTTCACTTAATTTTTTTTAACATAAGTTGGGTATTGAAAGTTTAACTTCAAAAGATCAAAATACAGTCGGGCCCCGATTTAACGAATTTCGCGATATATAATGAATATCTGTTTCTACTGTTAAAAGAAAGGAAAAATCCCCCATTTAACGAATAGTAAATTCCTAATTAGTGAATTATTTCAGCAACTGGAATTTTTTTATTAGTTTGTATTAGAAAGAATCGGATTTTTTTTTCTAAACAGAGACATACTTTTTCTCCTGCACAGAAAAAGACTTTTCTTGCAAGCAGCAAATTTCAATGGAAAAGAAGGAAGACCATTATAAGACTTTACAGATGTAAATCAGTTATTAGTGTAACTTATCGTGCGAGTCTTGAGAAGGACAGGAAACTCCTTTCTTATCTCATACCAATCCACAACGCAGGGGATATTTTAAGATTTTAACGATTATAATACATTTAATGACGGACTGCCTATCTGTTCAACTGAAGTTGAGAAAATTGTCGATTTGTTGGAGCTATTGAAAAGCGATTCAATGCAGAAATTTGACAATGAAACTTCTATCAAAACTGTTACAATTTTTAATATAATACATTGTTTGGAAACCATGAAAACATATACAGCAGCATTTTCTTCCCTGCATATAGCGTCGGAAAGGAAAAAGAAAAAAGATTTTCAAACATCTATTAGTCAGCGTTTTAAAATTTCCAATTAACTCTGGTGCATTATAATTCACTAATAGTACTTTTAGCTTTTGAATAAAAAGTGTGCAATTTCTAATGATGGATATTTTTTGTGTAGTTGCTTATAGAGTTTCTAAAAGGTAAGTTCAAAAGTTTGTTTTGTTTGGACCCCGATATAACGAATAACCACGAATTAATGAACAAAATGTTCAATTCCGATGAATTCGTTAAATCGGGATCCGACTTTATATAGATGATAAATTCCATTCATAAATAATACAACTTGCTTCTATTGTGGAAAAATACTTGTTTCCTTTGTAAGAACTTCATATCATTGGATGGATTAAATATAAAGAAAATTTAAAAAGAAAAAAAAAAACCCAGCTGACACTGGTTTATTAACTAAGAGACAAATAAAGTGGTGCCTAAAGATGTTTAAGCAAAATAACGATGATAAGATATAACTAAAAAATATTTTTGTATATTACTCAAATTAATTAATCAAATTTCTTTATTTGTGATATTGACGATTTTACTTGAAAAGCAATTCTTAAAATTGCACAATTTTTTTTCAGAACAAATGAAAAAAAAAAGGAAGCGTAGATTTAATTTTCTGCTAAACTCCTCTTGCATTTTAAGGGCTTGCAATAATTATAGACTTCCGATGTGTCAAAAATCGGAAGTTGATTGAAGTTTAAATTACGATTTGCTTTATTACAAAATGCCGAACTGGGGCTTAAGTCACAAG
The DNA here is from genome assembly GCA_019973955.1 of Trichonephila inaurata madagascariensis. Taxonomy (NCBI): domain Eukaryota; kingdom Metazoa; phylum Arthropoda; class Arachnida; order Araneae; family Nephilidae; genus Trichonephila; species Trichonephila inaurata. The sequence continues at coordinate 756,982 of BMAV01010626.1, read as the reverse complement.
CTATTTTTGCCCAGCCTTTAACTGGTCAGGCGACATTGAATGGTATTATTCAGCATTAACACTGATTCATTGCACTTTTTGTTTAATTTATTTAGTAAAGAATCCATAGAAATCTAACGTGTAATTGGCATAAATAATCCAAAAAGTGGATAATTTATTAGCATATTCGATGTTAAATATGAGTGCCAGACTAGCTTAATGGCGAAATTGTATATTTTAATCAATGGGTTACATGTTCTGGACTTCATTTTATTGACTGTCCTTGAAATAATGAATTGCTGCATATAAATCCCAACGTGTTTTTTTAATTTTTTTTTTTATCTAAGCTTAGTTATGCGACAATATCAGTGAGGAAGTGAGAGTTATATTAACGTCACACTATTCAGCACACAAGAGCTTTTGGTGACGGACCTCGTCATTTTGAACTATGTTCAAGTGACAATGAGAGGACACCTGATCTCATACCCCTTCTCCTAACATCCACACCAACGGGAGGACTTTTGAGCTCTCGACAGATTTAACGTGTATCGCTCCCCTACACGGTGGGTCTTCAGTGGTACAAGGCTCGAACTCATGACACATTGGCCACGAGTCCGTTACCTTGACCACTAAGCTACCGCGGTCATAGTTATGGAATGGAAATTTGGAGAGTAGATTTCAGTTCAGGCAGGAGCGTAACGTACACCTCCATATTGCGGGGACTTAAGGGGGCGCAAAGGTTGACTGACTTCAAGTGACCTAATTATAAAATATTAAAAGGCAAAACCTGGCTTTTCAGGGGGCCCTAATATGAGCTTTAACCGACACTGGCTCCTGCTCTACGAACCACATTAGTCTAGTAGAACTGAAACCTAGGCTCACACCCTCCTGGACGATTCCGATTAGACAGGAAGATTCCTATCATTCAAAAAAAAAAAAAAAAAAAAACACCCAGCATATTTGAAAACAGCACAAAATCAACATTTTATCGTAATTTGATCAATAAAAGTGCCCTATTTACAGATAAAATTACATGGAAAGTCTTTGCAGAGAAATTTTAAAATGCTTTATAAATTTGATATTTACTTTTAATCTTACTTATTAACCCTTTATATCTACCGCATTATGATTTACTGCAATTTTTTTCATGCAACATTTTTTTTTTTTTGATTACTACATTTGAAAATTAAGGGATACACATAAGCAAAATACTCAACTTTGGGAAATTTAATCCGTTAGAGCTAATTAATTAATTAAAGATATTTCACTGTAAAATTGTATACATTATTCACTTAAAGTAAAGAGTCAAATCGTTTTCTTAGGTCCTCTCACATTAAAACACAAAAAAATAAGACACTTAAATTTTGACTTGAACTATTTGTTCGGGACAAAAATGATAATCTTCGCAATCCGCTGAAAATGCCATCAGCTGAAAACGCAATTTCTGCTATAAAATTATTCGCCTTCCCCGCTAAAATACTCATCATAGAAACCATGCTGCCATACATTTTGGAAGGGTGGATTTCAAAGAATGTTCTTGCTAAGTTTCGCCAGAGTATTCTTAAAAATGATTATTCTATGTAATTTTAAAGTGAGTGATACTTATAAGTACCGTCGGTAGATAAAGGGTTAAAGCGAATTTACAATATGGGAGATGTACAATAACGATATTTAGGTCAGAAATTGCTGGATTCAAACAAAGTAAGCTCTTTGTTGGCAATAGTAGCCTAGTGGTCCTGGACTTGTGGCCGGCATGTCACGAGTTCGAGCCCTTATGCCACTGAAGATCCACCTTGCAGAGGGGTTGAAGCAGGATAAATCTGTTGTGTCCTCCCTTTAGCGTGATGTAGAAATTCAGAGAAAGGAGTTCCAACTCAGTTGTCATTTTCGTCACTTCCCGATGATTCAAAATTACGAGGCCCATCGTCAATAGTCCTGGTGTTGCTTTATAGTGCTCGTCACTTTAGAGACAGTCAAAGCAATTTCTTGGTGTGCATATTAATTTCGTTCTTGCAATTTTATAAACTCCGAGAGATATAGACGTCAATTGCTTCGAAAAATAGCCTTCATTTTCAGAGTCGAAAGGTTAATTTTACTTTGCTTTTGTTTTCACATACTGTATTCGAAAAGAACTAAAATGTTACGAATGAATAATGTCTAGAACAGAATTCGTGAAAGGGAAAACAAGCACACTTACCTAATTCAGCACAAGCAGAACAAAGCTCTAGAGTAGCGATTATTTCAGCCACAAGAATCTGTAGTGCTGATGGAGTGAACCTGAGGAAGACTTTTCGGAAAATATGGAAGACGATTGTGTTGAAAAGCAGCACAATGTAAGGCACGCATGTTGGAGGAATTGATTCCAGCATTTTGTATTCACTGGAATAAGAAAATATACTCTGCAGAGACTTTCAGGTGGGAAAGGGGGAATTACTGATTTATCACTCATTGTTTGTTGCAATTTATTATACAGACAGCTATTTTATTTTCGGAAGAAAAAGATTTCACCTCCGTTACTCTCAATAAATTCAAGAAAAACATAATAAATGTCCCTCTTTTATCTCACTAAAACAATGATATTACAAATAAAAAAAAGATTAAAAGTTTTTCAGAGTGAGGAAAATAATAGTGAACTAATGAAAGCAATTAGAGAAAAATATTTTAAAATGATTTTGTTCCCTAGAAATGCATTTTTCTTGTCTAAAATTTGTACATTATGTTGAAAAAAAAAGCATACTCGAAATTAGTAGATTAAGGCAATTTCATTTCAATTGCGTCCGGTACGAATTTGTTAGTTTTAATTACGAAATAAAATAGCATGTACTTTTTGCATTATAGAATCGCATGTAATTCTGGAATAAGATTCCATTTAAAATCATGCTTAATTTTTAAAATCTAAAATAAAAATTAAAACATTTCTTCCTATGTGAAATAAAATATTTACAAATTTAAAAAAAAAAAGTTACATTCAAATATAATTAATCTACAATAAGAATAAATAAATGTCTTACGCATATATCATTTTATAATTACATTATAAAATTTTTATTATAATATACTGTTATATTTATATATAAAAATATAGCAATATAATGGTATGTAATAATATGTCATAATTATATACATATAAACGACAGCAACACATAACTTAAAATTGTATTACATAAAAATTCGAAGTTATAATTAATATAATATACGTTTGTATTTGAATGTGGACACTTCTTAATCAGATTAAAATTTAAAGAAACTACTTTTAAAACAAAATCTCACTAACTTCAAAAGGCAATGATTGACTTACCGTTATTTTTTCGTACGGAAAAAAACCCCACTTTTCCTACATTTAATAAAGAATAACTAGCAAATCAACATTTTAAGTTTCTGGACATCCTCTCCTTGGATGATATCCTTTCAAGGGCAAAGTGAACAGAATCAGTTTTTCCTTCTACAGAGAGAGTTTCAAGAGTACTGAAATGGTACCGAAATACTTCCACAACTTCAAAAAGTAAAATAAATGTCACAACAGAGTGTGGGGGGGGGATCTTTCAACAAAAGAACTACATTTTATCGCACAAACACATTAGGAGTGTTGCCAACTCCGAGAGTCAAAAGAGTGAGCGAAAAGCGGAGATAGAATCATGCTTTTGTTGCTTGATTTTTATCTTCCTGCCTCAGCTACATCTTAAATGGGGTAATCCGTTATTGACTCATTAATAGTTCTTGATTTCACTTTTGTTACTCCCTGCAGCTTATTTTGTTTCGTTTTTATCAATGAAATTTTCAATTTAATTGATTAATGAAAGGTTAATTTGTATTTCAGTTTAAAATATTGATTTGTTTTTCTTTCTACTAGATCTGGCCGTTTTCCAAGTTCAGATATTTTGTTGTTATTGATATTCGGTATGTATTTCAACTCGCTACCGAAGATGCCAAAACTCACAATATTGGGGACAGCAATTTTAAAAGTATGTCGATCACTTTAAATAGCTGTACAATTTAATAGCTTTTTTCATCTTAGTGAAAATTATTTTTTAAAGTACATAATCATTTTTGGGCTTTAAAAACGACTACATGTAAATAAGAATTATTTTAATGTAAAAACTTTCATTTTATTTTTGTATGTGCAAAACTTACGTCAAATAATCAAGAATATTATATTGTACTATGCATATAAAGGAATGATGGACGCTAAATCTGTCGAGGCTCAGAGTCCTCTCGCAGCATGGTGTGGAGTTCTGAAGAGTGAGCTCAGGCATCGTCCTCGTCACTTGATCCGTGTTCAACACTCATTAAGCCCTTGGGTTGGTTCAAAGTGCGTCATTAATAAATAATCAATCAATCACGTTAAAAAATATGACATCAGGGAGTTAAATTTCACTGTTAGGAAGTTTTGATATCTCTTCATAAAAAGCAATTTCAATGAATTTGGGGCTGTTTCTATCGAGTCGCGAGTTCAAGTGCCACTAAATCTCGTTGTATTGCATGTTCATTCTATCGAGGCTCAAATCCCTCACATGAGCATGATGTGGAGGTTTAGAAAGCGGGTGCCGGCTTAGGTGTCGTCCTTGTCATTTGATCTAAGTTCTAAATTATGGCATTCATTCTCCCAGTAGTCCCAGTGTAGCTTTAAGGCTATCTTCGGCTAATGTTAAAGAATAGGGGCCGAATTCGGAATATTTTTTCAGATATAAAAATATATATATATACTCAAACAATAATATTACATTATGGCTACACTATCCTGTAAGGAATCACTTATTTTATCATACTACTCATTTTTATCCGAGTTTTGACGCATTTTTTCTTTTATAAAATGTGTTTTGCATTTTTTCCCCCTATACCGTAAAGCCAAATGAGCTATCTCTTCACATGTTAAAAGGAAAAACTAATTATTTATGAAATATTTTGAAATTTTAAAAACACTATATTATAAACAAATGCATGAGTTACAATGTCACAAATTTTTATAAAAATTGAGGCATTTTCCTGTCCAAAAATGTGCTCCGCGTCAAGTTAACGCTCTCGTACATACGGCGAAAACAGCCTTAAAGTGCGATGTTAATAAAAAAAATCGAATCAAACAACTAGAGAATAAAAAAAATAATAATAAGCATTCTTCTATTTTTTTTCTCTGTCCCAATGAACGATTTACTTATATAACGTAGCTAACACATCTATTATTCATAAAACACGTTTAGAATAAGTGAGTGAGGGAATATTAATTTAATTTTTATTTTAATTTTTTTAGGCTTTAATTTTTAAAAGGGCTCCAAATTTCCCTCATAGATAATAAATAATGGTAATTTTTAAACAAAAAACATAAGGAAAAAAAACTACTTATATAAATGGTTTTTTGTAAAAAGGGTATTAGACGAAAAACACAAAATTTCCTTTATAAAATCCGTAATTTTTAAGCAATTTTTTTAGCCTTTAAACAACACTTGGATAACAACGTTTAACGCTTGGAAAAAAGGTTTCGTGGGATTATGTAAAGAAATAAGGAAGTTATTCAATGTTTAGTTAAAATTTTGAGTACTTTTTGAAAAATCGCAAAAAAAAAGTTTTCGGTATTTTATATTTTAAATCCCTGATTCGAGAAAAGAACAAAGTATGAACTTTTTTAGTACAGATTTTCGATACATTATGATGGTAAAAAATCCGCGCAGAACGATTGGAAAACTTTTCATAAAAACGCATCAATACTGGCTCATTTTAGAAAAAATTGTAAAAAATGCAAAATTTCGTTATTTTGTAAATAAATAAATAAATAAATTATACCATATCGTGGTGAAATAAGTGATCTTTCTGATTCTGTAAATGTTTTTTTTTGTCTGATTTCGGTAGAAAAAGAATGATCGTAATTTTAAAATGAAGAAAAAGTAGTCATTCTTCCTTCCGACAGCAACTTGGCGCATGTGCAGAACACAGCGTAACGCAATTTTGCTAACGATTGTAAAAATTTCATTCTCTTTAATTTTTCAATACCGTGGGGGTTTATATGAAAATCGATTTTTAAGGAGTAAACTCCAAAAATCAATTGTGGAGTAACATGGAAAAGTTTCATAAGAATGAAAATTTGGGCACTTTTTACCCCGTAAACTTTTTTGTATAGGTTTTTTTTTTGACAAATCCCTCATTAAAATATTTATTCGTATAGTATTAATATGAGTGATAAGATTCAAAGTTAAACAGTAAGTAATTTTTTTCAAAAAACTTTTGAAACTTAAAAATAAAAACTTACCATTAACTAATATATACTGGCACATAGCTCGGATTACTCATGCTATATTTTGATTCTATTGTTAAGCAGACCTGCATATATATCTCAATTTGCTAAAGGACACTTGAAATCTCTCACTTTTGAACCGAAGCTAAAAGTTTTTAAGATTTGTAGAAGTGTGATGTGCTGCTCAGGTATCTCCTGAGCACATTTTAGAATGGTTAATTTTTAACTTGTGTGTGTGTGGGGGGGGGCCGAGGTGTTCTTTAGACCTCTTTTATTCTTGGATTTTTCGGAAGTTTACGGGCTGAAGGAGTTGGTCAAGTCTAAGATAGCCCACACACACACATCTAGGAATTAGAAGCAACAACAGCACTTAGCTCGGATTACTCATGCCATATTCTAATTTACTTACAGCAAAAAATTAAAATCCATTAGAAGCAGAAAGAGTTGAAGCTTTTTCTCAGTGAAAAATCCATTTTATGACTGATTTTCGAGAAGTTAACACAAATTCTCATGAATAAATTAGATCGTTCATTGATCAATCATTTGATGCAAAATAGAGAGGAAAGAATATAACTTCTTTCAATCATAAACTTAAAATATTTATATCTTTCCATAGAAAGATGGTGATTTCGATAGAATCGAATGGTCTTGGTTGGGAATTCGAGGGATCGAGTTTCCAGTAGTACTAAAGTCCCCCTTCCCCTCCGTATAAAGAGATTAAGGCCCTTTCAATCTGACGAGGCTCAAATTCCTCGCATTGGTGAGGTGTGGAAGTTTGGAGAGCGGAGTGCCAACTTAAATGTCGCCCTCATCACTTGACCAAGGTTCAAAACTACGCAGTTTGTCATCATTAACCCATTTTATCCCACTGTCCTACTTAGAAGGCACCTGAAAAATATCATGTGGAAATCATTATTTGTATGTTGCGAATATTTTGACAGTTGTAACTTGTAGGGATATGTATTAGCCTCTTCCAGCTTGAATTATGTGTCTCACCCCCTCCTCCTTCCTCTGGAAATTTTGCTTATTCATCGCATTTTTGGGCGCAATTTGTATCATCTATTTGGGGCCGCAGAATTCTTTTTCAGTTTACTCTTTGGGCACTTAACTGGACATTTTTATGTGATAGTACTCTTTCTTTATGATTCTAGTGGTTAATAAGAGTGATATTGTTCTTCGGTAAATTTTAGCAAATTATTTTTTAACTGTCATCTAAATAGGACAGTGGGACGATACCCATGCAATTGACGTGTTGTTTCTCTTTTTATAACGAGTAGCTTTTTATAAGAGTAAAAAACAAATAACATTTCCCTTCACCCCTGCTTAGTTATGTCAGTGCAAAGGTTTTTGAAGTTAGAGGAAGCATTAGAATTCTATTAAATGGTTTCAACTCAGAAATTGCTCTCTGGGTTAAACGGCTGTGAGCCGTTGAGTGGCTTGAGCCGAATACGGCCTTTCTCAAGACCGAACAAATGTGTTTGGGATAAACTTCTCGTGAATGGCTGTTGCTATTGGAGTTGCAGTCAAACGCGGACTTTTTTTTTTTTCACCACGGATATCATACTTCTTTTATCTCTGATTCTGAGTTTAGATGGACGACCTGAATGAGGTGTGGATGTGTAAACTCCTGTAGATTTAAAGTTATTAATAACATGCTGGATAGATGAATATTGTCATCCAACAGATCTGGTTATATCCCGACGACTTTTTCCATCTTTCCACATTTTCGCAATAATTTTAAGCTCACTGATATTAATTTCCTTCCTTTTATTTTCCGTGTCCTTGGATTGCTTCGAATCTCACAAAAATGTAACGATTATTGCGTCAAAATTTTCTTAAGCTATTTTACTTGATAACTAAATGCAAAAACTCTGTTAATCTGTAACGCCTGTTGATAAAAATTCCAGGAATCAAGAATATTCAAATACTGAACGCATACTTTTCTGCCTTCTATTTACGTGCTTTACTACAAAACTCCCGTTATCTTACGTAGTTTTAATTAAAAATTAACGAATTCTTGCATGCTCAATATTTAAATAATAATAAGCAAATTCATGAAATTTTGTTAGAAAAAAAAATTGTCCTTTGCTGTATGATTTTTTATAAGAGAACGCATACTTTTACTAGCAAGTAT
>BMAV01010626.1:729019-746818 GCA_019973955.1 Trichonephila inaurata madagascariensis | reverse complement strand
CTTTATGTTGTTGATTGACTGTTTATTGACGTTTCACCCTGGAGAAAAATGAGGGGTATTTTTGACAGACTTCGTAATTTTGAGTAAAGAGGACGACATCTGAGTTGGCACCGCATTCTTCAGACTTTCCCATCATATCAAAGTGAGAACTGTGAATCACTAATGATTTCACGTGAATCTCCACTGCACAATAAATGTTTCGTGGCAACACACAACTCAAACCAAAAATTCAACAGAAACAACATCGACCATAAGTTCGCTATAACGACAGTCTGGCTACTGTGGCGACAATATGATTTCAGAAGAATAAATATTTTTAAGACACTCACATTCTCATAAATCTTCAGTAGAATATAATAATATTATATGAGACAAAGGCTAAACATTTACTTCAGATAACATACAATTATTTCACGCTATTATTGCTTCCCGATTGTTTGGCTTACAATAACACAGTGGCAATGATTTACAATTCTACAACTGAAAATTTTCTTATATCCGGTTTTGTTCCCAAATTAAGAATAGTATGCGTGCTTAGACAATTGCTGTCTGTTTCTCTCACCTTAAATGATATACATCATTAAACCCTCTAATTTACTTTTTAAATATTCCTCGTGTTTCGTAGCGAATAGGATATATTTTCAAAAACCTAAAAATATTGCACGTATATGAAGACAGAAGAGCACAATATGTGCACAATCGGATACATATTTTCTTAAATCGGAACAATAATATTTTAACGTCCCTAAGAATCAATTAATATGCAGAACCCAGATAATTTCGTTGTATCTTAGGGATGTGATTGAAACCTCGCGATTCTTGCATGTTTTAAATCTGATTTACATTTGAGAAAATATTGATCAATACAAAAATTATGTAATCAATTTGAATAAAATTTTATTTAATGTTTAAAATGAGAAGTTAAGGGATTCTAAAATGAATGTCTTTTTTTCCAATGTATAAAATATGAAGAATATTGATTAGTAGTTTTTCTCACAACGTAATATTCTAAGTGCTGGCCATCAGTAACAAATATTATTAAAATATTTTTTTTTATCCAGACTCATCATCATTGAGTTACTTGGCATTTTTAATATTTATAACGGAATAAAAATTATCAAAATTCTGTTACAAGACTCAAAACTAAGAATAAAGATGAGAGTTAGGGATTTTATCAAATTATTCATCACACTAAGCTATCGATGGTAAATGCTCCCAAGCCACTTTATCTCTCGTGATGTTTTCTTCGTTTCCAAACGCGCTATTCCTAAATATATTTCAAATACATATTTTTTAAAAATTTGTTTTGTAAAATTACCTCCCTGCACTTTGCATTTCATAACTTAATTTACTATAAGTTTTTTCTCTTCAGATATACAGGATAGCGTACGAGATTGATTACTTCTCTTTGCTGACCCTATCATTATCCCGGTTCAATGGATCGAAATTCATCATTGCACTGGAGCGACACAATGACTATATTGGGGTCGTATCTCATAACTCTGATCTATAAACAAATGACTAGGACCTATGCACTTTATAACTTCTACATTCTATCGCGTGAGGATATATTTTGAGATTTTATTCCTTTAATGCTCAAGAGCTACCATTATTTCTCACGACTAGTCTTTAGGGGTATTGAGGGGGCTGCAGAAGCCAAATGGTCGGCGTTGTAGAATGTCCTGGTGTCATTGAAGATATACCGAGTAGATGGGCTGACGAGTGTTAAATCTGTCGAGGCTTTAAGTCCTCACGTGGAGTGACGTGGAAGCTTGGAGAATGAGATGCCAACTGAAATGTCGGTCTCGTCATTCGGAAATGAGGTTGAGAATCAAGAGTTCCGTCACCAATAGCTTTCGTGTTGCTTTATAATGCGACGTTAATAAAAATAAAATAAAATAAAATTGGGGAATTGGGACTAAAACTCCCAGCTCGACTTAAGCTGATAACGACACTTTAACTATCACAGTAGCGTTATATATTATTATTAATTATTATTATAACCTTACAATTAAATTAGATCTATAATAATCCTATTGCTTATTATGAGCTAAATATTTTTTCACATAAATGACTTTTCTTTTTATTGATAACAATTCTATAATTACGGAAACATTATAAGTTTGAAAAGTATGTAAAATTATTAAATGATCTTTTCAAATATATTAAAACAATTTACAGTTTTATATTCAAATTAGTTTAGTGTAACATACATCTCTGACACACGCACAGTCAATTAAATTTATTTACTATAAGAAAATATCCCGATAAGTTAAATTGTATTGCCAGAAAACACAGGGTTTCTTACATATATATTCGAAATAAAAATGAGAACATATGAATAAAAAATATATATTTCTTTTGTTAAAAAAGAAAGAACTAAATCTTGATAAAATAACAACGTATTGATTTCAAATGCTTCTGCGTGCATGATTTTACTGATACAAAAATGCGCGATTTCAAATATTCTCTAACACTATACAAGAAAGAAAAATGTAGAGCTATTTTTATATAATACCCACCTTGTTATGTTAATGAAATATGATGAAAATTTTTATTTTATAATTATGAAATACTTAAGGGTAATATAAATGATATACTTTTAAAATAGAACTTGAATAAAATCTCTATGAATTCTAAAATTAAACTTAAAAAAAAATCACAATATGTGGAATTAATATTCTTATATAAAACAACAACAATCCAGTATAAAAATAAAGCAAAAGAGAAAACTCGAGCGAAGTGATCGAGTTAACCAAACAAAGTTAAAAGGAAGAGAAAACAAGAAAAGAAGACATCGAATCTTGGAACAAAAAATCCAAAGGAGTTATTCCCTTCCCCTTCTATAATGGGAAGAGAATAAGTGAAGAGTTTTGTTAAAATAAAAGTTTTATCTTTGAAAATTGAAATTAGAAAGAACAAGAAAATCGAGAGAAAATAATTACAAAGCAAAGCATATAAAACAAGTACCAAAATCACGTTTTCAAAAATTTTACATAGGACTTACCAGTGTGTGAAACCGGGGAAGAACAAGCGGAAAAGAACAAACAGACAATTTTTTTCTTTTTCATTTCCCTTTATAACATTAAATAGAGGACACGATCGCAAATTATCGAGAGTTAAAAGGATTTATGAAATTTCTCATTCAATTGCAGTTATAATTCTCTGTACATCTGACACTTCATAAAAAATTATCATTTGCATGAACACTTCAAAAATTAATATTCTACAAATCTGCATAACAGTCAAAAAAGAAATATATCTGAGAACATATATAACAGCCACATGAATCAGTTAATTGTAAAGAAATGTAAACTGAATTTAATTTTTAATTGATTTAAAAATTCGAATTTAAATAAATCAATACATATAAGATGTTGATAACCTGGAAGAAAGTTTTCATAATATAAGGATGTGTAGTGAAAATCGTTTAACATACATAACTGAAGGGACTGAAATAATTTTTCGTTTAAAAGGATATTGCTAAAAAACATATATTTAACAAAATTAAGTTTATCAGAATACATTTTATTTACACACATATGCATATATGCATGAGTAACAAAAATCAATGAAACTAAAACATTCACAAGAACTTAATGAAATTTAATACAAAATTTTGAAGGGGTTTTTTTTAGGGAAAAAAAACCTTTTAAATGTTTTGTTTTTTCAAAATTTTGGGAAAATAATCTGGTATTTTCTTTGAATTGACTTTTTTAACATCAAATTGTTCTATGCCTTCCATTTTGTCATTCATTTTAGCATTAGAATGTGCGTCTAAGCAACTGCGCGTACTTTTCATGATGCTCCTCATTTCGGATGACGTGAGAACAGGAGCTATATACAATATTCATTTCATTTTCGTTGTCGGAATCTGCATTAATATCTTTTGAGCTTTGAATAAACTCCAAAATGTCTTTGTCTGCTATAATTGGAGCTCTACACGCAGTATCATCATCTACTAAAATAAGTTCTTCCGATGATACAATTGGACAGTCCGATAATACAAAAGGTTTCTGAAACATTTCATTAAGGGTCGGCTTAGTTTCAATATCCAGAAGGGAAATCTTTTCGGATTAAGCGAATTTCGTTTCGTGTTAAGAGAAAAAAATACATAAGAATACCAAGTAATTTTTCGGAACCATTGTATATTATTCCATGTTAACCGATATTTCATCTTAAGCGTTTTCGCGTTAATTCACTGTATATTGATGGTTTATTACATATGATAGAACATTTTATGTACTAAAATATATCTTTCAAAAGATTTTAGCTCGACTCCACTGATTCAATAGCCCTCGAGTTGCTCTCTTCCGAGTTCATTAATCAGTCCTATTATAGTCCGAGTTCAGTCCTATTATATTTAAAAGGTGGCAGTTGAATGATCATGGGAGTGAATTTCGGGTCCACTGAGTCGAGTCCTGTTGCTTTTCAAAATTCGTCTCGTAGAGGAGTTGATGCACGTTCAATCTGTCCAAGTTCAAAGTTCTCACGTCGGCATGGTATAAAACAGGGGTGGCCAACCCAAATGACCTCGCGGAAAAACATTAGAATCCCGGGGCCGCATGTAGAAATATATATCGTTATGGATTAGATTTGAACCCTTTACATTTATTAAAGTGAACATTTAAAACAGATTGACGTATTATTATTGTTTTCATTTTTTGAGACAGGTAAAATCATAATAATAATAATAATGATGAAATGATAAAATAATGTTTAATTTGTTTAATGAGTAAGATATTTGTGTTTCTCAACTCTTTCACTTAGTTTTTGCAAGTTGATCTTCATGCGTGTATTTGAACATCGTAATTGATGTTGCGGGTTTTCATCCGTTAAGTTTTTGAGCGCAATTTATGTTTGAAAAATTTCATTTTGAAAGAAAAAAAAATAGTTGCGCAGTAGCAGAAGCAACGTGATAAAACTGAAACAGTTATGGTATTTATTTGTTAAAAAAAACTCTAAAAACAAAAATACTGCTCAAAAATAGTGGTATTTTGTAAAATTTTAATGAACCTCTCGGGTCGCAAAACTATTTATGAAGGGCCGCGGGTTGGCCACCCCTGGTGTAGAACAAGGGTGACAAACTCAAAAAAAGGCTATGAAAACTAATCAATCAAAAAATCAATATTCATAGAAACGTAGGTTAATTACAAATAATATATTATAATAAACATAAATGTAAAAGAAAAAGAAAAAAAATTTAATGTTTACGTCCTGACACTTGACATCTCTTTTCTGCTATTATCCTTCCCATTTCGAGAGAATTTTTTTTTAGTTTATTATATATTATTGAGTGCCGAGATATATGCCGGACCACAAAAATGTTCTTTCTGGGCCACGAGTTTGACATCCCTGGTGTAGAAGTCTGATGACTAGGGTATCAGCTCAGGTGTCATCCTCGTCACTTGGTCGAGGTTCCAAACTACAATGAAGTCCATCACCAACAGCCATCAAGTTGCTTCAGAGTGCATCGCTAATAACAATTAATCAATCACATTTTAAGAAATACAACAGCAGAGAGTTAAATTTTATTGTTATTTAGACTAAAGTTTTATATTTATAGAAAGTTATAGAAAGTTTTCAGGTCGAAAAACAAAAAGTTTTAGGATTTAGATTATCTGCTTTTTTTAACTTCTGTAAATTTAATATTTTATTAAAAAAAATTTTGTTGTACGTAGAATCAATACGAAATACAGGAAAAATTATCGTAAATTGAGAATCACTACTTAAATGTATATATATATTGTAAATACAACACAATTTCTTTTTACATGAATCACAATCGTTTCGAGTAATGCTGATTCATTCGAACAAATTTACAATTAAGTTCATTAATATATATATATATATATATATATATATATACACTCACTTCCAAAAGTTAAGCACGAAGATGTAAAATGCAAAAAAAATCAACAAATACTGCTTTGATTGACACAAAAATTTGGCAGTAAAATAGCATATATATTTATACATAAAAAAAAATCAATAATTATATACAGAAATGAAAACAGTATTAAATTTTTGTAAGTTATCAGATAATGTCATACTGGTGACTTAAACAGAATTATGTATAAAGTGATAATAAACAGCATAAAATTAAAAAAAGGACATTAATAGGGTATGTGATCCCTCCTCATCTGTATGCAAAGTTTACACCTTCTGGCCATGCTTTCAATTAGGTGGTCAACCACCGCAGAATTAAGCAATCGCCATTATTCTTGTAGAGCAGTTTCCAGCTCAATAAGAGTGGCTGGAGGTGGGAAACGTGAAGATACAGCCCTCCCGAGAGCATCCCAAAAATTTTCAATGGGATTAAGGTCGGGCGAATATGCTGGCCACGCCATACACGCAATCCCTTCACTCTCCAGGTAGCCATCGAAAATTTCAGCTCTATGGGGACGTGCGTTATCATCCATTAAAACAAAAATAGGGCCAACTGCTGCAGCGTACAATCTCACAATGGGTTCTAGGACTTCATCTCAATACCGAACAGCCGTCACAGAGCCCCGTTTAAAGATGTGCAGGTCGGTGCGGTATCCTAATGAAATCCCTGCCCACACCATAATGCTTCCGCCTCGGAATGCGTGATGTTCGGTGATGTTTTGGGGCTGATTCCGTGTTCCTTGTTTACGCCATATCCTTATACGCTTGTCATCTGGCTTCAGAGCAAGTCTTGACTCATCAGTAAACATGACATTGCCCCAGTCAGACACAAGCCAATTGCCATGTTCCCGGCACCACTTTAATCGTGCCCCTCTTGATTGGACGGATAAAGGAACACAAACTCGAGGTACCCGGGCATACAGTCCATTCATATGTAATCTTCGGCGTACAGTAGCTGCAGATATAGCTTTACCAATGGACGCTGTAACCATAGATGTCACACGTGTGGAGGTCGCTCGGCGATTCCGCTTGGCTACAATAGCAATATATCGATCTTCCACGGGGGTTGTAACCCTTGGGCGACCGCCTACGGGCCTTTGGACAACTGTCTGTGTGGTTTGGAATTGCTTCCATAAACGTGAAATTACAGAATGATGAACGCCGAAGAAAAGAGCAACATCTGTGATCGACTGTCCTGCTTCAATGCGGCCCACAGCGTGCCAGCGCTCAGAATCTTCCATTTGTTTTCTGGAAGTCATAGAAACACGTATGTCTTGAAAACAAATTGCACGAAAGTTTTAAACACCTTCTATCAGCACTTACAATCAACTTCTGTGACCCTTCATAAAGTTGGCTTCTTATAAGACTGTCCTTTTTGCATATTTCTTGACAGGAAAGTACGATTGGCTGTTACCTAACATATTTGCATACTTCGATCTACCTCTGCAGCGAATTGCATCCTTTTCAATTCTGATTGGCTTCCGGAAATTAGCATTTTCCTCTCTCCGTGCTTAACTTTTGGAAGCGAGTGTATATATACAAACATAAATTCATGCACCACAATATTGATTGATTTCGAAAATATATTGCGGC
Organism: Trichonephila inaurata madagascariensis; assembly: GCA_019973955.1. Classification (NCBI taxonomy): domain Eukaryota; kingdom Metazoa; phylum Arthropoda; class Arachnida; order Araneae; family Nephilidae; genus Trichonephila; species Trichonephila inaurata. The sequence continues at coordinate 739,336 of BMAV01010626.1, read as the reverse complement.
ATTTTTATTTGAATCCTGTCATAAGCAAAAATGAATCTGATTTTCCTTAAGCTTTAAGCTAATGCTAAAACTATATCATACCATTAAGTTTTCAGTCTCAATTTCTGTTCTAAAATATACTAATTCCTCTGAATTAAAAGCAGACTTTTCTATAGGAAAACAAAAATTTCTTGAGAGTACTTACTTTATCTAGAGAAATATCATTGAATTTTCCAACTTGTTTATGGGAACTGTAATTCAATCAGAAGAGAACGTTTTTAATAAAAAATTGAACAGGCTGTCAGATTCTTTTATGACAAGAGAGTGACAGCATTTCCTTATAATCGTATTATCACAAATGTGAGTATATGCTTTTAAGTACACAGAATAATTTTCCGTTACATAGTTTTGAGATTACAAGTACTCTTTAGTACACTGACTGAATGGATCCATAAAGTACTGAATACTTTTTCTCGCCTTATTTCTTTATCAATGGTTAATGATTTTCAATTGATATAAAGATATTTGCTCCGAAGTCATTAACCTTTTTTATATACATGAAGGTCAAAAGATCATATTTTGTTTTCATTATGCATTTTAGGACAAAAAAAAAAAAAGAAATTAAAAACTGAAAAACTCTGTTTCATTTCTTCCTCTAACACAATTATGTTAGAAATAGATGTGTTATATCCGTCTGAGAAAAACTAATGTATTATTATTATTATTACATTGTTTGCTTAAGAAAGTCTGCGAGAAGACTTTTATTTGTAGGACTTTGAAACTTTATTACTAATAATATTTTACGCTATTCTATGAGACAATAATTTTTTCTATAAAACATACTCAGGATTCTCTGATTCATATTTTATCCTAAAAGATAATGTGAGATTAGAAACTTTGAAAGTTGAATCAAAAAGGGCAAAATTATAATTTGCATTAATTATTACTTAAAAGTACTTGTCAACTTGAAATATTTTTAAGCTTGTCTTTTATCATGAATCATAGATATTAAAACCTCCATAAGGGAAAAAATTAATGAAAAGCATTTTGAAATGTAAAATGAAGACTTTATATAATAAGATTAAAAGTATCAAGTACAAGTTTTTCTTTTTCTATGTATTTGAATTTCCTAATTTAAGCATTTGTAACAATTTGAAATATTCGTTATTACTTCCATGATGAATTTCTGTTTTAGAATGTAAAAGGAAATTGCAATTAAATAAGAGAATCATTAAGCCAGCATGAATGATGTACATATTATAAATTATTTAACTTTAAAATATCGTTCAGTAAAAATTGAACAAGTAAAATATATACAAAGTTAATAAATACGATATTTTCTACAATCTAATTTTTCATATGAAATATTTATAATACGGTTCATTTTAGTGTTCCTCAAGTGTATATGAAACTGAGGGCATTGTACATCAAGATTCTTTTCGTTTTTCAAATATTCGGCATACATTTTAGAGGATTATAATTTATATCAGCCTTTAACGTCTATGACTGAAAAGTTTCGTGCTCTGCTACGATGACGAAGAAACATCATTTTCTCAAAGTGAATTTTTTTTTTTTTTGAGGTATAAACCAGTTTGTACAAACCGTGGATATGATATACCAGACTGCTTTAAACCTTGTAGATCCGAAGTCTATAAGATATTTCAGATTTCCATTATTATATAGAAACGAGCTCATTACAGGAATATTTATAAAAATGAAAAAAAGGAGGCTATTAATGTGCTAAGCTCCAAAGCTTCAACTAAATTAGCTTCAAGGATAGTACCACCGGAGTGGTTTAATAATTTTCCGGTCAAAGCTGTACTTTGAAAAGAAACGTTTGTATCTTTTGCTCCGAAAGCAGAAAAAATTCGTAATAGTAAATCAGTTGCTTGAAAAAATAAGAAAATTAGAAAAGGAATATTAATTGCATCGTAATCTACTATTCTAGAACCTCTATTAGTCTATATTTTTTACATATATTAGGTAAAAATAGCACTACAAGGCAGATTAGTGCCAATTTAAGCTCATTTCGTGTCTTGGGCGCAGAAGATCTACGGGCCCTCTTGGTACCGGCGGATTGAAATTTATAACCAGAAAATCTGGTTAAGTGCAGCTTATCCGGGCCAAGTTTCCAATGGATAAACCGGCACTGAGGCAGATGGATTCTAAAAGATATATTCTCTGCAACGCTTACCAACTTTTAAGGCTGTCTTCATCAAATGTACGAGAGTCATAACTAAACTCGAAACACATATTCAGACTGAAAAATATGTTTCAATTTTCATGAAAACTAGCAACATTATAATTCATACATTTATTTATAATCTAACGTTCTTAAAATTTCAAAATATTCCTTAGGGAGTTCAATTTTCCTTTTAACATTTTTTTTAAGCATTTAGGAATAAGAGAAACACAATATGAAACACATTTGATACCAGAAAATACGGGTTAACTATAATAAAAATAGTAGTATGATAGAATATACTGCTGGATAGTGAAGCCAGAATCTGCTGCAGAAATCCTTTCTTATCTGAAAAAATATTTCAAATCTGGGTTCTTTTCTCTAATGTTACGCGAAGACAGGGAATACAGCATTAGTAGCATATACATCCTCTCTTTCAGTGAAATAAATCGCATTTAAATAGTGTAGAGATTTGTGATGGATAGAGCTCGTCAAAAGAAGCAGTTATTTTTCCTCTTAAATAATTCTAGAATAATATAAAGAATTCTCGTTTGTTATTACAGATTGAAGCTTCTTTTATACGATATATATTTCATCTTTCCCTAATTCCCTTCAAGACTTTTTATGAAGACTAGCATTATGATAGATCAACAACTAAAGCATCGACTGAATCTTGTGACCTAGAATACAATGACGATGGATGACGAGGGGGTCATTCTTCATCAGTTAAAAACTTAAGGCTTTCTCTTTCATGAAAAAATGCCCAGTGCCTGTGAAGACTCTCCGTGCAGAGGGAAGCGATGCTCGTTAAGTATATGAAGGTTCAAACGTCCTCCCATTGGTGTAGTGTGGGAGTTGGGAGAGAGAGGTGGCAGCCCAGGTGTCGTCCCCGTCACTTGACTATTGTTCAAAACTAAGAGGTCCATCGCTAAAATCCCTCGTGTAGCTGAATAGCGCGACGCTAATTTTCACAAAGTCACTCCTTCATGAAAAATGTTCAAGAAAATATCAATAAACAACACAGCTTTCTTTTGATATTTCGAGATCCTTTCTTAAGCTAGTAGGTATTTCATAAATCAAGATAAAAAAAAAAGTTGTATTCCTCTTTCATAATATGTAAGAATTGGAAAAGAATAATGTGGCAGAAATCCTTGGGCTTGGGTTTATAGTAAATATATAATTACATAATATTGTATTGTGTGCAAATATCATTTTATTATAAATATGAAAATATAAAATAAGAAACGCTCCCCTTCCATCTAAAACAGGACTTCCATATTTAATATATTTATATTTATTGTAATATATATATATTATTATTACATTTATTTTTATTACTCTAAAAGACTATTTTCGCACACAGAAAATGGCTCAGAACTTTAAAAAAATATTTATGAACAAAGAGTAGAGAAACTGAATATATACAGAAATTCATTGCTTATATATTTGACACGTCTCTTGCGTTTTATTGATAAATATCACAGACAGAAACATTACAAGCAACTATCTTTAATTCTGATTACAAGAAAATATTTGTGTGTGTTAAGAATGATCGTATATATTATTTTTTATACTTTAAAAATTATGAAAATATATATTAATATTATTCTGAAAACAATGTTAGTTGTGGCTTTGTATTATGGAGGCTCTAAATTCCCTGATTAGCATCTCAGATTATGCTTTTAAGGAGGATATTTTTCTTTGTATGTTACTAATATAAAAATTAAACGAAAATAAACGAAATATATAAAAAAGTAAAATGCTTAACTTTAAAGTAAAAATGCTTCTTTTAATTTGTTTACAATATCTAATTAGATTAATCTAAAGGCAAATATTCTAAAAAATCTTTAATGAAGCACTTGGTATTTCTATCTTTTTATTATTCTATTACTATTATTATATAAAAATTATACCCTAATAAAAAAACCAGGAAGGTTTCTGAAATGGTTTACCCACTTCAAAATTCAAGAGTTATCGTGAAATTACAATAGGGATTGAAATATAAATTGCAGTAAAGTTTGAATCCTAAACCTCCAAAGAGATTCCCTGTTATGAGGAAAAATGACAATTTTTGTTAAAAAGTAGTAGTTAGTTAAGACAATATGTTGAGCGCACTTAGCTTCATTTTTAAAATCTTTAGTTAATTTAGCTGTACCTAATAGTGATAGAATTAGAGCATCAAAAATAAATCATTTAAGGCTATTGTGAAAATTTTATGATGATTCTCTCGAAATTCAAAAGTTTTTGAATCCTTTTGTGCATGGATAAAACAATTAAAATGCACTTTAAAGAATAACTACAAATCCTTATTTGTTTGTGAAGAATCATATACATGTCCTGGTCTCATAACTTGTTAAATTTCGAAATATCCATTAAAAGCAAGATTTTAGTTTTTCCGATTATGGATAGAAATTATAAATGAATCGTCATATATTGCTTCAGAAAAACAGTAATATGGATGAATTTTTACATACCAATAAAAAATAATACTTTAATTTTCAAATCTTATACGTATTTAATTTTAAAGAAAAGAGTAAAAATAAATTAATTTTTATATATGATTCAAACAAAACAAAAAATTATGGATATTATATATATATGCCACGTTACAGTACAAATATTATAAATTGTAATTTTTACATAATTACATTAGTATACATATTTCTACTCTTTTTAAATAAATTACATTAAAACAATAATAACAAAAGTTTTGAGCTAGAAAATTGATCTAAGTTTAAACAGTAAGAGGAACTCGTTTTCTAATATGTTATAAACCCACGATTGCAGCTTTTTCTTAAGAAAAAGTATAATTTAGTCTCATAATCGTGTTTGACATTGATCGTTCAACGCGTTAAACCTCAAGTTTTCAAAACATCTGATTTTAGATCAAACTATTCCAATTAGTACATAAAATGTCACTGATACCTTCAAAAGACATTGACGGTAAGTGCAATATTTACAAATAAGATACAGTTTATCAAATTGAATAACTGACCTTAGTTTTTAAGTATCCTTTAGATAGCAGCGATGGGCTGCTGAAAAGAAACTTTTCTCCTAGTTGAATTTTAGGTGTCTAATGATATTTATAGAATTGAGCACTTTGCCTTCTATATGTAGTAACAAACCTCAGGGAGAAACAGAAATAGAGTAAGGGAGCAGCAGGCCAACGCTGGCTCTTATGATTCAAAGTATGATAGCAAAAAGAAAAGTAAATTTTGGCACGACGAGCTTTTGTTAGAACTAAAAACTGTATTGTTTTTGAGCAGAATATATGGCCTTTGAGAAAAGAAACGCGATTAACTTCTTACTGTATTCAAATAGACAAAAAATTGTTTTTATTTAATTTTGTACTATAATATATGCTAATCATTTCATCCTATGATGGATTATTTGTATGCTCATCATAATTCTTCCAAATTATCAATTTCTGTTTCTGAATTTAAAATAAATTAAAATGTACAAATAATTTCATTGAATGAAAATTTACAGAAAAATTCAGATAGCTGTTTGAAGCTTTTTGACGTTGAAGAGTAACTATATTAAATAAAAGTGAAAAAAAACTGTGCTGAAAATATTCAGTGGGAAAAGAGTCTGACGGCGAAATAAAGACATTTTTTTAAAGTTGTTTAAATGAAGTAAATTACTAAATAATTCCAATGCATTTTAAATGCAATATATATCTCTCTCTTTTCTAATATTAAAATTTTTACATTTCGTTTGGCTTATATATGTAGTTCATAATTGTTTTCATTATAAATGGAAGCTCAAAGGAAAAAAGAAACAATACGAAATTATTTAAGCACTCAACTAATATACATACTGCCTAACAACAGGATTCAGAATTATATTTCTATGGATTACATACTTTCAAAAATTTAACTGATAAAATATGCTAAGAGATAATTAATTTTTATTAAACAGCATCTTAAAATATAAACATTTTACTTGTATTTCACATGCATTAATATGAAAAATGCATAAAATTCACTTTATAATAACTATCAATTAAAAAAATTAACTAACCAAATAGTAAGAGAGCCTATTTATAACATTTCAAAAATTTGTTGACAATAGTCTTAAGTTTTCTTTCTGAAATATATATATGTTATTAAAATTCAACTCTATCAGGTTCATTATTATACGCGTCACTAATAAAAGATAAATGAATAAAACATATGAGTAATTGTTTCGTTAAAAAATATTGTTTCTTTTATGCATCAAAAACTGGATCATTGTTCCCCCCCCCCCTTAATGAAAATTTGATAGCTATTTATCTAGAGGTCAAAAGAGAGAAGACCATATTTAATACATACTCTTAAATACAATACCCTTGAATTGAAGAAATTGAATGTCTTAGGACAGTGATCCGCAACTCCCGGTCCACGGACCGATACTGGTCCGTGGACCAAATAGTGCCGGTTCTCAAAAGGAATATTAAATTATTTTCATTTTATATCCTGTGGAGTATTTCTCTAGGGTTTTATAGTAATCATTTTATACACCATGTTAAATAACTTAATATTAATTTCTTGGTTTAACTGTATTTTATTCTGAAGGTCCATTTAAATACAGTTAAACTAAAATTATTAAATAAAAGCAATCTAAAATATAAACAATCAATGTCCCCTCCTTCAATGGGTCGCGGTTAAATTATCGAACGTTCACCGGTCCGCGGCGATAGAAAGGTTGAGGAGCACTGCCTTAGGACATAAATTTTTCGTTGAAGATTACTTGAAGAAATTTAGAAAAAAAAAAAAAAAAAATTTTTTTTATTTTTATTTTAAAAAATTTTAAAAAAAAAAAAAAAAAAAAACTTAGTATTTGTATTATACCTAACTGATAAATAAATAAAAGCAATCTCAAGATATTTTCAAAAATGTAATTTTGCAATCTAGAACTAGGAAGAAAATGTTTTGAATAAAGCTATTAGATATCAACAAAATAAAATATCGCTTAATGAAATAAGTTAAAAATTGTTTCTATAAAAGTTTCTGGAACATAGAGGCATAATCAGAATTTTTTTGGGATGGCCAGTTTATAATAACTCATTGAATCACGCTATTTGTATTACTATGCTTTGTTTACTGACATTTAATTTTAGAATTGCGAGTGAATATTAACGTCGCACTGTTCAGCTGCACGAGGGCTTTTGGCCTACGGACCACGTCATTTTGAACCATGGTCAAGTGACGGGGACGACACCTGAGCTGGCACCCCCTCTCCTAACTACCACACCAACGGGAGGACGTTTCAGCTCTCGACAAATTTAACGTACATCACTGCCTTACACGGCGGGTCTTTAGTGGTGCTGGGCTCGCACTCGTGACAAGGTCAGCCACGATCCGATACCTTGACCACTCGGCTACCGCGGCCACATTTTAGAATTGCATGAATATAATACGACGTAAATAAATGAAGCGTGGGAATTTCGATCTAAATGAAGAACTCAACACTTTATTAAATTTATTTTTTAAATTCATTGTGTATGTATAGCTAAAGGATGTTTCTTATTAATTTTTTTTTAATCAGCTTCAGCTCCAAATTTGATTTATCAAGCAATTCCTTCCTTGTTCGTTTTTTGCTGTAACATTTTCTATTTGTTTCCTACCTGCTAAATAATAATAATGCAAATAGTTAAATGCTTCAATACATAAAAAAAATTATAAATATCTAAATTTCATAGAAAAAATGAAATGTGTCATTACATTTCATTTCATCAAATGTAAAGTTCGATGTCTTAATATATACTGTTGTCCATTAAAATTGTGAACACTATGGACAAACAATAGTACAAACCTCACAAATTCGCAAGAAAGGATGATGGTGCTAGGATATGCAAAAGATTAGTATATAAGCACAATCAAAAGATGCAGAAGGGAGAAACGGCATCTCAAACACTGTATTAGAGAAAAGTTTCGCAGCGGACTTCTCATTCAGAAATAGTACATGAATATTGGTTTGTTGTGAAAAATGTTATGCTTCCTATAAAAAGAAGAAATGGATGCCAGCATGTGTCGAAATTCGATAGCGGCAGAGTTGTGGATTAAAGTTCCGCAGTATTACTCTTGCATTAATCGGGATCCAACGAGTGTTATGTAAATATAGAACCAATGGGTGAATGCCATGAAGAAACACAATGGCCTCCCACCACTTAAGCTCGAGAGGACAAACATTTTGTCAGCTCAGTCTTGCAGAATCGTCCAGTCACATCACGGACTAGGAAGAGGGCTTGTTTGCATCATTTTACAAGTATTTACATGGAACAGTGCGATAATGTCTAGAGCTGTCTGCATGGTGACCATTATTGTGCTTTCTCTTAACACTACAGCATAGAGACTCGTGGCGGCGACGATGTGCCCAACGGCAAAACCCGATGAGTGGTATCACGCAGTCTTTTCAGACGAATCATGGTAACACGTACATATTGACATGTTGGACGTATCCATGTCAAAAGGCACCGAGGAGAATACACGAGATCTGGTTGCATTCAATATCACCGTTTAGGTTGCTTTGTTTTTGTGTGCCACATCCAAAACACACAAACTCTTACATATATATTACACTCATGGACCAAAAAAATTAGCGCACCATGAAATAATTGTGGGATAGTAACGAAACTTGGCATGAAGGTACATGTCGGGGAGATATGCAAATGATTATAAATGCAGCGGGATTGCGCATTACGAATAGCCGGTAGAGGGCGTTTAACGTCGTTCTCCGTTGAGTATAGAACAAGTAACCAAAGCTTGTTTGAGTGTGCTGAATCGTTTACAAAGTAAGAGCTGAGGTAGACATGCCATTACGCCGTTTTCGAAGGCAATATGAGCAGTTGTCGCATTTTGAGAGTGGGAGAATCATCGGCATGATGGAAGCTGGGTGGTCAGCTAGGCGAGTAGCTCGTCAATTAGGCCGCTCTGATTGTGTTGTGAGGAGGTGTTGGGACCAGTGGATCCGAGAAATGTCATTTACAGGAAGACCAGGCTCAGGACGCCCTCGACACACCAGTCGTCGAGAAGACCGCCACATTGTAAGAAATGCACGTGTACAGCCAACTACTTCATCGGCCGCCATCCAGGCACAGGTAGCACCACTAGGGGCCCCTGTGTCTTCTCAAACCATACGAAGGACATTTGGAATCGCGGCGCCCATTACGTGTGCTGCCCTTGACACCCACCCATCAACGCCTAAGTTTGGAGTGGTGCCACGCACGAGGAAACTGGACTGCTGCGGAATGGAACCAGGTCGTCTTTAGCGACGAATCCAGGATTCAATCTCAGCAGTGATGACAATCGTGTTCGTGTGTGGAGACCCCGTGGTGAACGTCTCAATCCTGCCTTTGCTTTACAGTGACACACCGCTCTCACAGCTGGTGTGATGGTATGTGGGTGTCATTGCCTACAATACATGGTCACCCCTAGTATTGATCCGTGGTACCATGACAGCTCAACGATATGTCCATGACATCCTGCAACCCCATGTGTTGTCACTCATGCAACGGCTACCAGGAGCCATTTTTCAACAAGACAATGCTCGGCCTCACACGGTAAGGGTGTGACAAGACTGTCTCCGCACTGTTACTATCCTTCCTTGGCCTGCCCGATTCCCAGATTTGTCTCCAATCGAGCATATATGGTATCATTTGGGACGGCGAGTTGGGCCTCTCACGAGTTTGAATGAACTAGAGGCAAGGTTACAACAAATATGAAACGAAATGTCTCAAGACATCATACAGAACTTGTATGCCTCAATGCCCGATCGTATCGCCTCGTGCATTCGTGCTATATATAGAAGGGGTTCAACAGGATATTAAATCCTCCGTTCTTTTGCCTTTTTCTCTGAAATAAATGGTCCTTTTTCTTTTATTTTCTAATCATTTACTTATATCAAAGTAGTCATTACGTATGTAAAATTTCGTTTCATTTTGACTACTCCTTCTTGGTGCGCTATTTATATATATATAAATACAAAATATAAATAATAATAATGTATACTAAATAGCTATAATTCTGAATAAGTGAAGCTTAAATAGGAGTATAACCAGACAGTATGGGTAAGAAATAAGTAATCACAATAGTACAATGGCACAATTGCAAACTCTTAGACTCAGGAACTGAATTATATATACACTGGTGGGCAAAACTTAAGCAACAGGTGGG
>BMAV01010626.1:635130-724019 GCA_019973955.1 Trichonephila inaurata madagascariensis | reverse complement strand
GCTAAAAATTACACAACTTTTATTCAACAGTTATATTCAACAGATAAAAGTACTATTAATGAATTTTTATGCATTATTTAATTGGAAATTTTAAAATACTGACTAAAACAGGTGTTTAAAATTCTCTTTTTTGTTTCTGACTCGAAGAAGGAGTTCTTTTTTCGTCTTGGTGCAAAGAAACAAATACTGTATCATTTACATCCTGCTGCGTAAGGTACGTTTTCACAGTTTCCAAACAATGTAAAACATTAGAAATCGTAAAATGTTTTGTAAGAATTTTTTGAAACCTCCCCCTTAAGGTGATCGTTTCTTTGATTATCCGTGTGGGCTAGTATTTACAAAAGGAACAGACATTTTTGTATTCTTAATATGACTTTATTAAGAATATTACTTAAACCTCTAACAAATTAGATAATTTTAGGAGAGAATCTACGATGAACAAACACACAATAATAGTTATACCGAATCACGTTGTGACATCTCTCGCGTTCTTCTTCTAACATAACCCCTACGTTCTTTGACGGCCACGATTAATGGCAAAACTTTTCCAACCCAAATCCAAGAAGTAAAACGAAGCAAAGAGTTCGGAGATGAAAAAGTGTGGATCGACGGTTTAGAATCAAGACACCCACCCCGCTAATCTATACAAGGTGCATACTATTGCACACGAGCCCATCAGTCTACCTGAAAGTAACTGTATCATTGAGTATTCAACCAAGGTAGGGAGAATATATTCTGAACGCTAGTATATTATTGAATCGAGATTAGGCGGATCTAATTAGTTATATTGATAAGTGATCTAATTGCGCGATCTGAGTTAGTTAAAACGGCGTACTTTGGTTTATTCTCACTTAATATAAGTTTGTTCGATATCTAAGTAATTTAAGTTAAATTCTTAATAAAAGTCATATTAAGAATTATAGAATGTCTCATATCCTTCCGATAATCCCACACCTCTAACTTACGGCGGAAACCCCAAGACATAGCTATCGACAGATGGCTATGTCGCAACGTAACTTGGACCACTATCAATATCTAACCCGCCTAATCTCACTTCTAATAATATTACAAGTCCTAATATCAAATAGTCAATCCTACCTTAATCCAATCGTAGCTTCAATCCTATGAAGAGGTGTCTGGGCGCGCGTGCAATGGTATGCACCTTGACCTAATGACTGAATCTTCAGAGTAACTTCTACTAGCTGTCAACTCACGCTTGTATCCCAATCTCTCACATAACATTCCCTAAATTGCCATACCACTTACTGAAACTTCTGTTATTTAAAAGCTATCTCATTTGCATTCCATCTTCACATTTCACTTCTTGGGTTTTGATTGGAAAAAAGTTGCCATTAATCTTAGCCCCCAAAGAACTCAGAGGACATGTTAAAGAAAAGACGCTTGAGCCCGTCACAATTTTACATTATTAATTTCTGCATCAGAATCTCTATTCATTGGCTCCGACAAATCCTGTACTTCAGTTGCACAGAGAGGCATCAAATGTAACATAATCGTTAAAGTCCCTGCGTCGTGGAGATAAGAAAGGTCCTATTCAAAACTCCCACTATGGGTTGCACTCATGACTCATCTGCAATTGTAAAGTCTAATAACATTTTGCACACTTTCTCGTCAAAATTGTCTAATTACAAGACAAAACTTTTTTCTCTTCTGTTCAAAATGAATGTCTTTTGAAAAAAATCAAATTTTTTCTTACACAAACTGATAATTTTTTTTTTTCATTTATTGAAATAATTCGTTACATTGGGGGGTGATTGTTTATATATATATATATATATATATATATATTAAAACAAATGTAAGTAGTATAGAAAAGAACTCAGTAGTTATTACAGCAGGGGCGTAGCTACCGCCGTATCAGCCGTATCAATGACACGGGGCTCCCAAGGCACAGGGGCCCCAACACGAGTAAGCAAAAGTCGTAAAATGTTATCATTAATATAGTTCTTTTTTTACTCTTAAAAAATCGTCTTTCGCAGTTTTCAAATGGTTAAAAATTTTCAATGAACTTTACATATTTGTTCCCACGATAAGAAATCTTTAAAAGTACAGATGTCGTTTTACTCAGAATAATGAGAAAATATGGAATGGTATGTGGTAAAAAAATAATTACAAAATTCATTTTTTATCAGGCACTTTTCTAACAGATTTTTTGAAAAGTGGGTAGTTTTGTTCAGTCTGCTCTCCTGTATCAAAAATTAGGTATTCCATAACTTACTAAAAATGTAGATAATTTGAAATTTTACGGTATGTTTAGAATGATTTGAGTGCTTTAAAACCCAAAATTAAAAAAAAAACGTTGCCTAGAAATTTTCAAAAATTTCATCTTTTTTTCAACAATTAACAAGTCAGGCTTATTTGAATTGTAAAGGTAAAATTTTTTTCATTATTACCTTACACTGTATAATAGAGTTTATTATTAATCCAACTTAAGTCTCACACGGTTAAAACGCCGTGTAAAAACACGCAAAATAGATAGTATATTTCTATGGTAAAAAAGGAGTTACATTCCAAGTTCTTTCAAGCCATGTAATATGAAATTAAGAATGTATTTTAAAAATTGCATATATACATTTATCATGAATCTTAAATTTATACCTGTTTCAGTAATTAAAACAAAATCAAGGGCACATACATATTGTTTTAAAATAGGACAAGATATGATAATATTTGAAATAATAAATTATATTAGCCTCTACTTGTGTATATATAGCATTTGTTACTACTTGAGCCTAAACTACTTGAACAACCTAAACCGTTTTAGAGTAAATTAATTGAAAAGGAAAACGATAGTGTAATTTTAAAACTATATAAAAGGATCGTGTAAAAGTTGATATATATTTATATATTTTTGCTTAAAATCTTTTATTTGTTATCATAAGGGCATGAGAGAGAGAGAGATGAAGGCATCTAGTTGGGGATATTACTGTACAGTGTTTTAAAGACTTTTTTAAAAAAGAAAATCAGTATTATAATATAGAAGATTTATATTTCTTAAATTATTTAAAGCTATTTTCATCTTTTCTTAATAACAGAAATTTTCCATGTGTGGGAAGAATCTAAAAAAATCAAATTTTTATGATTGGTACTAGTGTTCAAATATTTTGATGAAGTGATTAAGGCAAATAGTAGAACAAAATTTAAGAATACACAGTACTTTAAAAACGACAAAAAATCGATTTTTACTTTATTTATTGTATTTCTCTGTGGCTTTTACAATTTGGAAGCCTGTTCCTAAATTTAAGATCTGATAACTAATAAGTTTTTAAGATATTTGAAGTTTACTAAGTTTATGTTTTAGTTTCGGTTTCATTTTACAGCTTTTTTCCATTCTTAAAAAATTAAATAAAAATATTTTTGAACCCAATCAATTCTCTAAGCTTAAAAGGTTAGTAACTTGAATTTTCACCACTAAAATCATTTCTGTTTATGTTTTGAGTTTTTCGAGTGGCCATAGTTGCTTAACCAAAATTGATTCCAATACTAATATTTGTTTTTACACATAGTTGACATAACTTAGAAGTTTTTTACTTTGTTTTCATTAATTTTTTTCCTGTTGAAGCGAAATCTTAGAACTTCCATAGGGCAAGACCGGTTATCAGACTTAGCAATATTGTCGATAGAAACTGAAGAACTCTGGAAAAACTAAAATCCTCTTCTACTATGGATATTATCATAAATACGTTTGCAAAAAAAAAAAAAAAAAAGAAAAAAAATCGAGAAAAGCACTAATTAAACCCAAAAGTACCTAATTCTTAATTAATAAAGTGTTTTCTACGTATATCTATGTGCAATTATTTCGACACTTTCTAATAAATTTAATTTATGTGATCATTTTTATTTATTTTTAAAAAAGGGGCCCCCAAAGGAATTTTGATACGGGGCCCACTCAGGATTAGTTACGCCAGTGTATCATAGACACAAGAATTGTAAAATTAATAATATTCTTTTACCAAAAAAAAAAAAAATAAGTACATAAATAAACAAAAATAAGAAATAAATATGAAAAGGAAAAGCCTTAAAATTTTTCAAAGAAAATTACAGTAATTGTCTCAGAATGCATTCTATGCAAAAATATTTTTCTAAAAGTTTTAATCCGGAAGATATGTTCTATCAAATGTATGTTTATAATTTGTATTGAATATGCTTGAAAAACATAATCCATTCACTAACCCTAGTACATTCAAAACCATGCTGAAGCACCTCACAAGATTTTAAAATTGCCACTTCTGCTAGTAAAATAAGGGCTCTCTAAGAAATAACATAAATATTCTTGATTTTTGAAAAAGCTCAAATTGAAAAAAAAGAAAAAATTGCTGGAAAATTCTTTTGATTGCAGAAAATGTAAAATAACATTGAGGTATCCATTGTTATTTTATTTTTAGATTTTGTTTTATTCCAGGAGCAAATATTTTTAATTACAGTTGAACCTCTGTATATCGAACCTCTATATTGCGAATTTTTCTGTATAGCGAACTTTTTTCTGGAATCTTGAACATTTCGTGATTTTCTTCTCAAAATAACCTCTCTATTGTGAAGTGCATTTTCTATACAACGAACTTTTTCTTTTGTGATTCAATTTCTTATCCTCCCTTTTTTTAAAAGTATTTCTGAAAAAATTTCAAATTCTCTCTTTAACACATTTTATAGTCACCATAAATCTTGAATTGGTTTGATTAGATTCTAACTCGCCGAGAGCAATACAGTTCTGGACGTTTCCTCCAAGAAGTGCAATCCTTAACCCCCATTGTCCAGTTCACTAGAAACATCTTCGATATCCTCTTTCACTCTCAGGGGAGCTGTCCCGTATCCCCGTGTTCCAATTATAAAGTAATGTATGTTTAATATTACTTATATGCTTTAAATTATAAATGTTCTTAAAATTCTTTAATTTTAGTGTAAAATTATTTTCTTAATATTGAAAATACAGTGAATTAATTCTTCGACATTCTTTTTTCTTCTTTTCCTTTCAGTATTTCTTTCTCTCTTGATAGGTAAGATACATAAAATAAATATGTATTAATTTAAAAAAAGGTGTGAATAATTTCTTTTTTTAATACATAGTGTTTATGAATTTAAAATTTGTTTTATGTGGTTTATAAAGTATATTGAAAGATGAACCTCTATATAACGAATTTTCCCTGTAACGAACTTTTTTCTGGGATTTAGCGACTTGTTTCTATAGAGGTTCATCTGTATATAAATACAAATATGTATAACCTATCTTCCAGCAAGTGTTCAGGTGAATGTGAGAACATAATTGTTGTACTGTGAACAAAAAAAAAAAAAAAAAAAAAAAAATAAGTAAATGAAGTTTTAAAATTCAAGTGTGATTTATCTGTGATCAAGTGTATATAAAACGGGTTTTTTAGAAAAAATGTTCCTTTAAGCATACACTTAGTGAAAATTTAAATAAAAAGAAAAAAAATATATATTTAGAAATAGTTCAAAACCCATGGAAGGAATATACTATAGAGACTCGTATTGTAAAATAGAGCTCCCAGACAAGCAAAATATAATGTTAAAAGAAAAAAGATATTAAAACTAAAACTTTATGTATGAAATGTAAAACGAGCTTTTTTATTACTAAATATATACATAAAAGAACTTTAGCCACATACTTTAACGAATAAAAATCATAAACAGAATATTAATTGATTATTAACATCGTTCAGCAACGGACTTTGTAATTTTGAGCCGTGGAATATAGACACGAATAACACTCAAGTTGGCACCATAATTTTCAAAATTCCTCACCAAACCAGTTTGAGAATTTTCAGCCTCATTAAATTTTACATGCACCGTAGGTTTTCAGCGTCACCAGGACCCAAACCCACAATTCGACAGAAGCAACACCAGTCAAAAATTTAGTACTCTAATTATTTGGCTAACGAGACCTCCATAAATAGAATATAGTGAATGCTAATGAAGGATTTTTGAATAGTGTGCAATAATATTTATACATAAAAGCAGGAAGTTTTTCCATTTGTATGTTTCAGCATACTACTTGATGTTTCATGAATAATTTATTTAATGGTTTTTTCAAGAGTTACAGATAAATACGTGTATGACATTAGTCCAAAGGTGAAACCCATTTCTCATCAAAAACTATAAAGCATGTTTTTATTTTTACTTTTCACTTTCCATGAAACACTTTTCTTTAATTTGTAACTCATTTTGTTTGTAAAATTTAAAAAAACACAAGCATACAAAATTCTACTTATATATAAATATCAAAAGAATTATTCCACTGTTGATTTATAATTGGTTGAGGGTGGGATATTAAACAATACAAGCGCATAGCCACCTTAAATCAAAATATCTTTAAGTGAACATAATCGTGAAAATAGCTTCTTGACTGTCTCGGACAAAAGCCTTGATTTGCTACATTTTCATTAACTATTATTCATTGCCTTTGTGTTACAGTAATAGGTTTTATAGGATACGGAGCTACAAAGGCTATTTTCCCCTGATCACATATTGCCTTGGTGTGAATTATCTTTCAAGTTAGGCAGCTTCATGATGGCAGTGTTCAAATGAAGTCACATTCTTACTCAAATGTCAGGCCGACTGGACCCAGATCCAGAACCGTAGCCATGGTAGGCAGTCTTGTCTCGTTCTCGACTCGGCCTCATTAAGATCATGATTCGAATAATTTTATTTAACAAATGTTACTCCCTGGAATATTCTCCGAAAAACTGAGAATACCGAAATACATGCCTAATGGCAATAGTAGCTTGACTGCATTATTATGCCATGTCCATCGTCCGTCTCTAGGCCTAGGCTTACCAACATACACCATTATTTAGACGTAGAGTGGTAGTCGGTTGAGTCCATTTGTGTCTAGGTTTGTGAGATTGTGAGTCACACTCGTTTATTTGTTACAGATTACCGTTTTACGCAATTTTTGACAACGTAAGCTGTATTTTATCAAGAGGATCCAAAGCGAAGCCTTTTTTGCATGGGCCCCAGGGCTTCAATAAATCTTATGTCGTCAATGCTGGTCAGAAGGGAATGTTTGAAGTTACATCAAGTTGGGTAACAAAATCACAATCTGGAATGATGTAGATTTTTTGGTGAATAAAAATTTGGTCGAAGGGTTATTTTCCTCACCTGGCCAGATTTCAAAAGTACTTGGTCAATCTTTACTAGCTCATTCTGTGGCTCTATTGTGATATTTGAATAAATATTAGTCAGTCAGAATGTTTAAATATCTTTTGTAGTTTTTAAAATATGTCACAGAAAAACATTCCCTGGAAGCTTTCTACAAGATAGAATCATCAAAATCTTCGATACAAAAAATATTATGCGAATGTCCTTTTTGAAAGGAAGTGTAACCCCTATGGATTTTACTAAAGGAATTCCTCTAATTAATTCTGAAATATTCATTGAGACACTAACGACAGTATTAACTAGTATTTAAAAAACCCAGAAAAAATTTAAGAAATTAATAAAAAGATTTACTTTGAAAAACAAGGATTCCAGAAAAGTTCTCTTTTCGGTTTTCATGTCTTACTTTCAGAAGAGACTTCTTATTTTTTCCAACAGATCAAAACAATGATTTTATAGCTAAATAGATAAAAATTCAAAATAAGAAGGAAAAAAGTTTATTTCAAATAGAGGCTTACTTAAAATATCACTGTAAATTCTCAAAACTTCTACTATGTAAGATTCTTAGATGAAGTAAAATGGCAATGCTTGAAAATCAAAACATTTATTTGTTTGGATGCTCAGCGCGCTATGAATTTTTTATTCGAATTTTACGTGACTTTACATTTAGATTGTGAATAATGGTTTTATTTTATTAATCGCTCTTGAGCATGAATTTTGAACAATGAATTTCTGTTCTGTGATCCAGGATGTCTTAGGAATACCATCAAGTTACATCAAAATATATTCAGAAGATAAAGCGTTATGCTTGGTTAGTTCTGTTAACACCCCCTTCTCCAATTAAAAAATAAATGTTTACTTCTTTCGTTTGCAAAAAATATTTCATAAATTATATTCATAAATAAAAGTTCAAAAAAACTGAGGATTAACTTTTGATTGTATATTTTTGATGCACAAAAACCCAAAATATGTTTATGCTTAACTTACTGAATAATCGTTGGTTTGTGATGTCTTCTGAAGAAGATGTTACTTTCACGTTTGGGATTAATTACTTATATAAATTTCAGATAGAATTCCGAAAATGTGATGCAGTTTTTCGTGTCGTATAGTACTGATCACTTGTATATTACATGAAATTACAAGCTGTTCAGTTTTATTTTACTTCAGTACTGTGTCTTTAGGTTTTTTTTTTTTATTTTAATTAATGTTTGTGTAGGACATTTTGTTTATTATCTGTAGCATTATTTTTAGTTTGACAAAAACCTTACTATAGTATTTTTTAATTGTATATGTATTATGTTTTATCCATATTAAGGGCATTTTTTTATGAAAATTTGACCTATTTATTTTTAAAGTTGAAAGTGCTTGTTTTTGTTACTGTATTCAATTCTGTTTCTTAGGTTCATGCTTCCTGGACAAAATTTGTTACGAATGGGCTGAAAATTCCTCCTGAATTTCTTGGAGAAGATCTTGCTGATGAAAATTTGCTAAATTACTTTTTTTCATCTGACATACAAGTGGATTTCCAATGGCAATTTTTGACCATTTATCTTTGGAAAAAAAAGGATGGAAAAGTATTCAAGTATGGGGGGGGGGCCCCCATCTTAATTTTTACTGTGTGATATATTTTGAAGCAATTTATTTTAAAACAAACAAAAATGTGTATTTAGATGTTTATTAAATTATTGTTTATAAACTTTAATTGTCTTTTGAGTTGTTATCAAAACAATGTAAATTTTATAATTTTCACAAGTATTTTTTATTAATTTTGAATTAAAAAAAGTCATATTACAAATAGAGAATATTGTTATTAATACCTTTAAGATATCCTTAGACTAAATGTAATGAGTTTTTTACTGTTATTTAGAAAATAACCCTGAAGCAGCCTATTTATTTGCTGTTATTAATTATGCTGAAATTTCTTTCTAATTTTGTAATAATTTTTAAATTAAAGTGTATTTTCTCCAATCAAAAGGTAAAGTGTCATTTCCACAGTTTTATGTTAAAGTTGTTATTTTTCATATCTTGATGATTTTGCTTTATGTAATCTCGGAAAAACACTTTTCAATTTATGAGAACTGTACACTGAAACTGACATAAGTTATATGCATGCCTTGTTAATGAAAAGGGTTAATGATGGTTCTTAATATGCATAAATCTATGGGGGGAAGGGAGATCTGTCTTAAAAGTAGTGTAGTTTCTAATATATATTATGAAAAAACTCATAGTGTTTCAATGACAAAAGTTTGTTAGCCTTCTGGAAACATTAATAATCAATTCATAAGTACCACTTGAAGTCTTTTAAGTGCACTGTTCGCTTTCATTTAAAAGTGATTGAATCGAAGAGCATGCATTGTAATAATTGGAATATGTACAATCTTTGAAATCATTAATGGAAATAAAAATTTTAAGTTTAAAGCATAAAGTTATATTAACGATTTTCTCATATTTTCATTTGGATTCATTGAAATTCAATGTTAGTCAGATTTTTCACCACATGGGGGAAACCATGTAGTTTAACTTTACTTCTGACAATCTTCATCCAGCTTTGTTTCTTGGAGATCATATATATAATTTATGCATATTGTACTATTCATATATGATATATATTTCCCGTATCACTATAGTAATTTATCTTTGTATTTATTCATTTGTTTGCTCTTTGTTATAGGGTTACAATTTTTTAGATGAAGTATTGCTTAAAAAATTAATTTTTTGGCAACATTGTTTGTTTTCTATTTCATTTGGTTCTGTTCTTGATCATATATTACTCCAATGTAAGCCTATTTTATCTGTTTTTGGTTTAAGTTGATACTAATTTAATTCCTTTTCCAGCTGAAAGCTGTGTATGTTATTAGTGATCATATTTTATGAAATGCTGTATGACATGTAAGCTATTTTTATCTTTTGGATTACCTATTTCTGGTTGTTTGTCCCCAAATGAACAGAGCAGACACTTAATACAGCAATCGCTGTTCTGTCATTTTTATTTATATTCACATTCATTTCAATTTGTTTTATTAGCCTATTAATTTTCTCTTTTAAATTCAAATATATGTTTCTGTTAAATCATTCTTTATTGTGTGAGGCTGAATTGCAGTTCATTTATAATAAGAATGCTGATTAAAAATTATTTAAAACTTTTATATATTACTGTATTTCAGATAAATTTGCATTTTCCACCAAGGAGCATAAATAAATATATTTTTACTGCATTAAAAACCCATGTTAACTTTTGTTTTATGACAGTGTAGACATATGTTTGTCATAAATAATTGTATACTTCACAATTTTTCTTAGCAGTGATTAAAAGAGAAACATAAATATACAATTATTGCAAATGTTACATGAATGATATCTGCATTATTCCAATTCTTATAATTATCTGGTAAAAGATGTAAATTTTTCTTTTGTAATTAAATTCATACAAGAAAATTAAAAAAATAATAATAAAAGTAACATTTTATTATTAATACTTTGTGATGGAGGCTCAAATTATAAAAGGTATTTTTTGTTTTAAAGGAAAAAAATTTAGTTTATATTGGTAATATGAATAAACTTAATTATGTTATTGATACTAATACTATTATATTTCTTAAACTTATTTTAATGTGTCTGAAAATAGGTGTATTTCTATCTATCATTAGTCTATAGATTTGAATGATTAGTCTTGTTTTAGTCTGATCATCCTTTTGCTTTTCATTTTGTAAGATATATCTCCATTTATAGGTTTTTAAAACCACATGAAAAATCTCCATTATCTGCTATTTCTCTAACATTTGCTCAACTCATTCATTATGTTACAAAGACTAACTACAAAAATTTATGGGAGCAAGCATGGAAAAAATATCATATATCTGAAGGGCTAAAAAAAAGCAAAAATAAACAAGTAAGCTGATTAAAATTAAATTTTGATTAAAATTAAGCTTTCTTTTAAATATTTCTTTACTGTAATAGATTTCTTCATAAATGAAATGTTCATGATCTTGCATTTAAAATTCATTTTTATGCAATGTGTAACTTGTGTATATGTTTTTCTATATTAACAGTTAGTGGTGATCATTGGTTTTCTGTTTTTAAGATTTGGTGTTGAATTAGGTTCTGTAGGTTATTCTTGAGTTTTCATCAACAGAATTTTGGTTTCAAAACACTGGTGTAGCTAGTCCCGATTGGGCCCTGTATCAGAATTCCTTGGGGGCCCCCTTTTTTTGGAAAATAAACAAACGATCACATTTATAAAAATTTGAAAGTGTCAAAATATTACATGTTGGGGCTCTTTCAGCTTGCAGGCTGCCGTATCACTGATACAGCAGTAGCTACACTCCTGTTTCAAAATCTAATTATGCATAGCTAAAACAACTCAAACATAGAATAATTTTTCTAGTAATTTTTCCATTGCATGAAAAAGGTAAGAAACTTGATTCACAGCTATATTATGATCTGAATTCCTGTGAAATATTTTTCATTTAAATGAGAGCTTATTATAGTGGCTGTTAAATCTTGTAAAGATTCATCATGTGTATATGCAAGCATGTAAATGAAGTGTAATTAACTGTAAATTTTATGTATGGGAGATGAATGTTTGAAAAAAATAAGGATCTCCTTTTATGATGACGATTTTTGTTTTTTAATTTGCTGTTGATTTTACGTTTCTTTTTTATTACAATTGAAAAAGTTGTTCTGGTAAAAAATTTACATTTTTTTTTTATTATTATTATTTCTAGAATTGTGAATCTTTTTAGAAATGAAAATATTTTTTTTTAAAATATCTGTGCATTAATGTATATAAAGTTAACGAAATGGAATACCAAATTCTATGGAATATTAAGAAATAAAACTTTTGTTTATTTTTGTGATTTTCTTTTCTTTTTTAAACTTAAATTTAAGGCTTTTAAAATATTTAATATTTTTGCTTTGTTTTATAGATAATGTTTAAAATTTAGTAATAAGTAGAGAAAATTATGTAAAAGTTTATTTTGAAATAATAAATATGAGATTTTTTGTTACCCTGATGTAAATGATGCTTTTTAGCCTATTGAGTAAGGAATATGTTGCAGCTCATGGATCATGAACTTTATGCTATGAAATGTTTGAGTCAAAAATCATGGGTTAAAATTTCTATTTCTACTAAAGAACTGTTGTGCAAAATAATGAAGGCTGTTGTTCTAATATATCAGCTTAGTAGACTATAATGTGATTGTTGAGTGAGTTCCACAATTCAGGTCCTTATTAACAGATTATGGACCTGAATTACATTGCAGTTGTCTTTACTTATGTCTACAAGAGCTTTTCGTGTTTGGAGGAAGGAAAGATTCATTCTGTTCAATCATGAGATTTGAGGTCATAAAACCGAAATTTTTGATTTTGTGCATAATTAAATTGTCATCAAAGTATTTCCTGATTTTTTTAAAAAAAATATGTAAAGAGTTATGGATTTAGAATATTATTCAAGGCAATGAATATTTTCAAATATAGAATATTATTCAAGGCAATGAATATTTTCAAATATCATATAGTATATTTATTCTAAATTCTGAATGAAATGATTCATAAACATAGTTACTTGGCTTAACATTGTGTATTGAGTTTGATGCTGATTTTTATTTTGTGGAATTGTTGTGTTTTTATCTCAATTTTAAAAGTTGGAATATGGATCATTCAGATATATCGATATCTATTAGTACAGAAGTGTTATGCCCAATGTGTGTAGTTTTAACAAAATATGAAAAAGTGTTTAATGAGCTGCAGTGATTTAAAAAATGGCATTGTTTATTTATATATTTTTTTTTAAATTCAAATTTGGATAAAATTTACTATAAAAACTTCAGTTTAAGATAATAGTAATTATTGTTTATTAAGAAATCATGAGATTGAGATTAATATTTTGTGGGACATGTTATAGATCTCTGCAGTAATTTTGCATTGTGAGATGCACTTACAGAGCATTAATTTTTAATTCTTTTTCAATATTTGACTTACTTTTGCTTGATTTTTTTTTTCTTCTTATCTTTTTTTATGTAATATTTCAGCTTGTCATGAGTTTTTCCTCACATTTAATTAATAATAAAATGATGACTAATTATGACAATCTCTTTTTAAATATATTTGTTGTACATGAAAAAATTTAGAGTATACAAAAATATCAAAATGAGGATATCAAGCTCTTATTAATTTTTGAATGTAAGATCGTTTTCACTCGAGTCAGTTTCAAAATTTTGAATGCTTTGAAATTTTTTTAAAATCTTAAATTGTAAAACTATATAAGTGATAGTTTTGTGAATAATAAATTTTACTATCACCTACTCTTACAGAGTTATATCAGCATAACCCTGATAATTAAACATGGTTTTTCATAATTGCATTTTTTTGTCAAATTTTTTTAGTAAGAAAAATAATATTCTGTTTGATCATGAAAAACTTGACTCTTCATTGTTTATGCATAATTTAATGTAAGCACATAGTTCATGTGAAATCATTTTATCTGAGCTACAATTATGCTGAAAATGACATTGAGAAGAAATTTTTGAGCCACCTATCTGGTATAGTGGTTAGTGAGGCTGACTGCTGTGCCATTGGGCCTGGGTTCAAATCCCTTTGAAGGCATGGATGTTTATAATTGTATAGTGCCTTTGTGGCAGGGGTGGGGGTACTCTAAATAGCCGTTGAACCGTAAGTATTCTCGTGAAGTTGGTGGTTAGGGAAGAAAGGTGGGAAGCCCCTGTTCACCCCCAAGGTACTCTTCCTCAAAATTAGAGTGGAACCGAGCCAAATCGTACCGTAATTTGCATATGATGCTTTAAGCTACTGCTAATGACGCGTTAATTACTAGCCCCTAGCCACAATGAATTTGTGGGCCTCTATCTGATGCTGTCAGACAAGTGGCATTAGAAACAACAACAACAGATACTTTTGAAAACTATTAGGAAAATGAATTCTTAATTGTGGAGTTGCCTTGGAGCTTTATTTATTTACTTTTTTGTACCATTCTTTAAAATGCCTTTTAAATGTATGAAAATATGCAATTGGTTATAAAAAAATCATTCTTAAACTTCAGTGATTATTATTTACTAATTATTTTAGTGAATATTACATCTTTTTCATAGATTATAAAAAATAGTTTTAATAAAACCATTCAGTAAATATTTTTTTTAGCTAATACATAACAATTTTTTGGAATAACAAATTATATTTACATGCAAAGATTGAATACCTGATCACATTGTAACAAATGCTTTGATATATTGAATCAGGAATTCAATATATTTGATTTATTCTACCATTAGGTAAAGCTGTTTTTTTACACATGTAGAAAGAAATATCAGGAACAAAGTATTGTCTGAAATTATTATTCAATTTCTCAGCAGTTATAGAGAATGAAATCTATTGTATTTAGATGCTTATTTTGCTAGCAAACTCTGTGATGTCAATGACTTATGACCAAAAATAGATTCAGCATCCCTTTGTTTTAATGTATTAATATATTCATGTTGACATATATCTCATATATTAATTTTATTTGAATGTTAGAATCAGGTAACAATTTTCTTCATGTTGCCTTCTGAAAAAGTTTGATGCAAGATTTCAACTTAACATTCTTTAAACTTTAGATTTCTTATATACTTTTCTAGTTAATTAATTCTGCTAGCTTTAAAAATTCTAGTTTAGTTTGCTCTATAACATGATTCTAAGTCCTCATATAAGTGTGACTCAAGGGTTTAGGGCATGGAGTGTCTTAAGTCAGTGGAGCTCTTGTGTTGTCCTCATCTCTTAATGGAGGTCCAAAAATACAAAATCCATTCCCAGTATCCTTCATGTAGCTTCAAAGAGCACTATCAATTAACAATCTTTTCCTGATTACAATTGTAAAATTTTTAAAATATTACATCTATTATTTTGTTCTGGAATTTCTGTTAAATCATATTGAAGAAATTCTTTTTACTTTTAAATTAAGTATTTATTGAACTGTTTCCTTTAATTTTTTCTTTTGCATTTTGATTGTCATTTTTTCCCTTTAAAATACGTATTTATTTTTTAATTTATGCTTTGAAAAAGAATTATGTTTATTTCAGAAATATATTGAAGCATTACAAGATATTTTATATAGACTATATAAAACAGAAAGGATAGAACGAGAAGATGGAATAATTCTTCATGTTTGTCATAACAGGACAGTTGTTAAGCAATCAAATGAAATTCGAGGTGATTACATAATATTTTGTGTATTCTGTAGTATGAGTTTTGTATGAAAATTTTTATCCTGTTTCAATTATAAATATTTTTCAGATTTTATTTACAATATTTAAAAATTTTGATTGAATAATTCCTTAATTACATGCATTTTTGTTATTTAAAAGTATTTAATAAATATTTTTTTATTTTGCATTTATATTTGTCTATCTTTATGTGCCTTATTCAGTTTTCATTACAAAAAAACTTTTGGGAATGAATTAATTTTTAAGGGAAAATTTCAGCAAACTATATATTTAAAATGTTTTCTTTTTTATTGGTATAATTATTGGTTCATTTAAAACATTGCTTAATGATCAGTAGAAATGTCAAACTAATATTTCATTTCCTTATAATATCTCTATATTATAATTTCAGATGCAATTAATCCAAATCTCCTCCAGCTGTATTGTGCTGTGGAAACAATGGAATGCATTTTGCTTGTGTGCGAAAATGTTACATGCACATTGCAAGATTGTGTAATGTTTAGTCCTCATGTTTTAAGTGGATCAACTATTCACTCTTTATTTATTGTATATCAACTTATGCAAGTTTTGCGTTCAGTTCATAATTCAGGACTATTTTTGGGACCAGTCACATTATCGTCTATTAATATTGAAGAAAATTTATGGATTAAAATTTTACCTTTGACTTGGAAATCTTTATGCCAAGAAGTTTCGCAGTTTTCTACAGACAAGCATTCTAGTTCATCTCATAGATATTCTACAAGTGAGGCAAGCAATCATGGCCAAATCTCCTCGCGTTCTCCTGATGTTCTATTAGATTCATCAGGCTCTGACCGAATTACTCAACATGAAGAAATCGAAAACGATCTCTCTTTGTCAGCATTAGTGCATGGTTGGGTAGATGGCTGTATTAGTAACTATGATTACCTGATATCATTAAATAAAGTAAGTTATATCCATAATATGGAAAAATATCACCCCTTTCTTACTTCCCTTTTTTTAATATTATGCAGCATTGTATTTTCTCAGTTTATAAAACTATATTAAGCTTCTAGAAATTTTATTTACTTGTGATTACTTTATTTTCCTAAAAAACTGTGTTTTGGAAAAGGATATTTTAAAAAATATTTTCCAGTTTCATACCTTATTATATATCCATTATATCATTTCGTACTTTAGGTCCATTTAGTACTGCATTTTTTGCCCAGAAAACAACACAGCTGAGGCATTTGATTAAAAGATTATGAAATTAAAAATGATTAAATAAAAGCAAAACATATGCTTTGAGATATTTATGCATTATCGGTCACGAATGAATAATAAACATTTTGCTGTTGCTCCCTGATTATACTCTCTTCCATGTTACTTATAAGTGTGAAATTAAAATACAAACTATCAATCCTTGATTATGCATTCTTTTTTCTTAGCAGTAAGTGTAATATATTGTTAGTTTGAAATCAAACATATGTCAGTTTTTGAGATTATTTAATGTACATTCTTATTATTGGTTTTCAATAATAAGAACAATAAGAAGTTGTTTTAATATTTTTCAAACATGTTTAACAAAATGTACTTCAAGAATTCTTTTTTTGAATTTTAGAGTTATAACTTTTTGAGCACTTAGTGTATTTTTATTGGGCTATATTATTTTTTTGTTTAAAATATCTTTTTCTAGGGATATAGACATGTGAACAAAATTGTTTTTTAAATTAGTGTCATTTTCTTTTAACTGAATAAAGATTTCTAATTGAGTTTTAAAAAAATGTAATTTTGTAAATATGTGTGTTAAAAAAGATTTTTAAAAATCTTTAGACATTTGATGTTTATAATTGATTGTAATTTAAAAGAAAATGCTGAAATGAAAGATATTTATTGATTTTTAAGAACACCATACGATTTTTGTCAATTTTATTCATAAAACTTTGACAGTTACTTGGTAGTAAAACGATTCACAGTAGATTCAAAAACCTTCATAAAATTATATCTAATTTTGTGTTTTTTGAAAGTGACAGTATTTCAACATATTTTACATTTACTCAATTATTTTTTCAATATTACCAGTTCTTGGCCCAAGTTATTTAGTATATGATTATTTATGTATTCACATCAAATACAAATTATGTATTCATATCAAATACAAATTATGTATTCATATCAAATACAAATTATGTATTCATACAAATACATACATATAATTTCAATACCTTATGTACAAGAGATATTCGATTTTGAATGGAAACAAATTTTCATTTTCAATTTTTTTGTTAAATGTCTTAAGACTTATTCTCTCTATTTTTGAAGGCTTTATTTTAAGTTGCATTTTTTGACTTTTTTTATAGGAAATGAAATGGTAGCTTATTCCCGTACAAAACACTACTTTTATTTCATATCTCAGTTATTTTGTGTTAATGGTAATTTTTTGTTATTTCTAGGCACTTATTTTCATTTTTTATAAGAATAATTTTTCAAATTAATCTGATCTTACATTTTTAGCTTGCTAGAAGACAGAAAGGTAATTCAAGATGTCATTACGTTATGCCATGGATAATGGATTTCTCTGTTCCTGAAGGTGGTTGGAGAGATCTCTCTAAATCTAAATTTAGATTAAATAAAGGTGACAAACAGCTTGATTTAATTTATGAATCAGCTGTTGATGTCAGTGGAGCCAACATGTCTCATAATTCAGCAAATATACTTCAAGATTCAGCTATTATGGTTTGTTTGCAAATTTTTCAACTTTGATTTCAAGTATTGTTTCAAAAGTTTTCAAACTATTGTTTATGCATTTATGAATCTAGTTTTTCTTTTGTTAGTTAAAGTAATGATGCCTGTGGTTTTTTTACTTCTAATTAATTTATTTGCAAAATTATATATATAATAAATACCTTGAACAAATTAAAAAGGTAACCTGGAAGTTTTCTATATTCCAGAATAATTCAATTCCTTAAATATGTAATCTAAATATATAGGATACTTGTGAAATTTGCTATAGTATCATTGTTTGCATAATTTTGCACTTTGCCGCTGAGCAATAAAAATAGGATATGTACATACAGGAATTATGTATGTGAACATATTTTTTCGAAGTTTATGAAGTTGCATTAGGTATTAATCATGTATTTTCACAATATATGAATTTCAAACTTTTTTTTTTCATAATAATTATTCAAATATATCTTAAAGCGTTTATTTTCATTGATTTTAATAATTTTACAATCTACTAGGGTATTGCATACACTCATTGTCAATAGTTAAGCTTAAAGTAGCAGAATGCTAAATAATTGACTAGCTCAACTTTGATTGACACAAAATGCCTTGGAAAAGTAATAAATTTACATTCTACATAAAAAACCAAATATTGGTTTATACAAAGATAAAGATATTGAATTTTTATAATTTATTGCATTGTCTTATTGAAGACATTAATAAAATATTTAAATTTAAAACACACAAATACAACTGGCATTAACAGGGTATGTAACCACTCTTCATACTCATGCAAACTTTACAGCATGTAATCATACTTTCCTTGGGGTATTCCATCACTGCAAGGTCAATTAATCTCCATTACTCCTGTAAAGTAGTTTATCACTCTGTGAGAGTGGCGCAAGGTGGGAATCGTGCGGTGTAGTATGGTCAAGGGCATGCATGACATATTTGCATACTTCCTCTGCAGTGAATTGCATCTTCTCATAATCAGATTTGCTTCCCGAAATTAAAATTTTTCCCTTTTTATAACTTTTTGCAGTGATTATAGCATAATTTATATTCTATTTTAATTATTAGGTTCCTCATCATACAGCAGAAGTCCTTTCAGATATTACATATTATGTATATAAAGCTCGCAGGATGCCTAAATCATTCCTTTGTCAACATGTACGACAGAAATGGGTGCCAGCAGAATATCCAGCAACTATTGAACGTCTTCAGGTAAAAGTTCATTTAATTTTTAAATGAAATATCCTTTTGAAAGGGGAGAAATTCATAATTGATTGAGTGCACATTAAATTAGTATCACTTTTCTTAAGAGAATAAAGTGCTTATATTAAAGTTTGTGAAAGAATTCTAATCTATGACCACTAAAGTTTTAATACTATCCTGTAAAAGAAAGTTACCAGATTTCCTTTAAAAATGTGTGATAAATTAAATGAAAGCATTGATGAAACAGATAAGTTAAAAGTGATTGTATTCGGAAATTAAAGGAAATTCATTGTGCATCAAAAAATTTGAGTTGTATGAACCCTTCTTTGTATGATTTTTTCTTTTTTTTTGTGAAATAAATCAGGGTGATATAACTCGTACTCTAGATTAAAGAAAAAATGTTTAAAAAAAATTCTAGTATAAATGTATAATCTATATATAATTAAACAGTATAACGGAAATATCCATCATCATGGAAATTTACATATTAAGCTCAGTACAAAATGAATAAAAAAATAATATATCTTTCAATCATTTTTATTCCTGATGATAATTAAAAAACAATAATTTTTATTATTTTAATTTCATCTGCATCGCGGTACTCGTCAGAATTTTCGTCATCAAGGCCATCTTCTGATAGCCAACCACCTTCTAACTTGTCTATTGAGGCTTATTTCGGTGTTTAAGGGTTCGTTTAGTAAATTTTCTTTTAGTCAATAAATTCATATCAAATAATAACTCAATTTAAGTGAACCAAACAAAACTTTAATAATCTATAAATTACCAATTGTTAGATAGGTTCAGAGTTGGATATAGCGCTAGCCACTCGCTTCAAAGGGGTTTATACATCTAGTAAAAAAAACACTTTTAAAAATACAGGTTACCACAATTTTTCTGGCATGAATAATCATCATTGCTTGGCAATGACTGGGGTTTTACATGTTCCAAGTAATCTTTAATGTCTGTCTATTCTAAATTTCTCTACAAAAATAACAAAAAATAAACTTTTAGTAAAAAAACATTTTCCTCATACATTAGAAGTGAAACAACTGCATAGTGATTTAAATTTCTGTCATATGGTATTTGGGGATTATTCATATGTATTATTTGAGGTATTTGATGGAAATTTCCATCATCATGCAAAAAAGAGTTAATCGGTATTTTTGGCCTAATCTAGATTATACAAAAATATCATTATTTAATATTATGTACTTTGTAGGAATGGACTCCAGATGAATGCATACCTGAGTTTTTCTCAGATCCTACGATATTTTATTCAATCCATCCTGATTTGAATGATCTTGGTGTTCCTTGGTGGTGCAATTCTCCAGAGGATTTCATTGTAAAACATCGTAATGCATTAGAAGGCTATCATGTATCTGAAAGACTTCACCTTTGGATTGATTTAGTATTTGGATATAAAGTTAGTGCCATTTGATAATAATTTTCTAAATTTTATATAATTTTCTAAATTTTCTTTTTGTAGAATAAAAGCTGAGTCATTTATTTGGTTACACACAGCTGACTGTTTAATGTTATTTTATATGCCTAAGGGGCTGTGATAGCCTAGTAGCTATAAGTACGAACTTGTGGAAGTTTGAGCCCTAGTAGTACTGCAGACCCACTGTGTAGAGGGGTTGATAGACATTACAACATTACAGCTCCTCCTGTTGGCATGGTGGTTTGGAGAGAGGGTGTAGCAGCTCAGAAGTTGTCTTTGTTTCTTGGGCAAGGTTCAAAATTGCGAGGTCTGTTGCTAGTAGTTCTCATGTAGCTAATAGTGCAATATTAATAAAAGCTCACATTTGTTTGCCTAAAAAATTTTTTTTCCATTGCATAAGCTGTTGATGACCCAATTTTGCTATTTTGAACTTTAATAAGGACAACACTTGTTAACTCATTTTCTAAATTTCAACTTTACACCACATTACTAAATAACTGCTCCTAGACCTAAACTAGACCTGCTCGTAGACTTTCACTATCTCACTCAAGGTACTTAAAAAATTGGAATGGGCTGTGCTCTCACAATTGTGGTAGAACACATCCAAATGGTTAATGGAGGAATATATTCTTAGGACCATTTTTATATGTCTTAGTTAAATAATGCAATAATTCCATTTTCTTTAGAATCTCAATGTATAGCTCATTTTCTTCTTTTTCAAGTAGCAATTTAAATTTATTATATTATTTTTTACAATATCAGTCTTGCATTTTTGTAGCAACTATTATCTGCCATTAAAATTTAGTTAGTAAAAAATTGTGAATAAAATGGAATTATTTAGTGTTTATGTTATGACATATTGAAGGACAAGTAATCCTCTTTATTGTGGATATTTAAAACAAAATTAGATGAAATTATTATTTTCGATATGCATATCTGTAACCAGATTTATTTGACTTATTAAACAAAATGAACCTCACCACTTATTTTTTTGAAAATTTTTAAAAATTACTTATTTAAAATACTTAAAATCAGTAACTTTCTTATCAACATGGAATGTAATAGGTAGTTATGTTATTAAAATTATTTATTTTCCTTGAAAATTCTTGTTCTATGTTGACAGAATATTTTATTCTTAACTGGAATACTTGATTGATGCTATTTAATATTGTCCTTTAAATAAATTTTACATTTTAAAAGAAATTGGAAAACTAATAATTAAAAGTCTAACTGAGGACTATGTAGAAAATACTTTAAAAAAATTATTAATAGAATGTATAAAACGTTTTATATTTCTTTTAAACTGAGAATCTTGTTAGTGTTTCTAAGCATTTAAATTCCTACAACCTAATAAAAATTCAATCATTTTACATGCTTTAAAAAAAAAAAATTTTTTTTGTTTTACAACTTTCAGATTTAAATTTTAATTATAGTAGTAAGACTATTAAAATAGTAGTGTTAATGTATTAATTTGTGAATTCACACATGCTATTTGTTGCATGTAAGTATAATAAATGTTATGTTGGTGTGAGTTGTTACTAATATGAAAGATATTAAGATTATGAATACTTAACAGATAAACTGTTTATTTTAACAGTAACAAAGAAAATGGGGAATAACAATTAATAAAGTGGAACATTTAACTTGAGTCGTTGCCTAAATGGCTGAAAAGAAGCTCGTCGTGGTTCTCTCTTTCTGCTCTCGTCTCTGTGGGGATCGCCGCTCCTACTCCCTGCCAAGTGGGCTAGTCACATGCCATGTAGCATACAGGTGGTGCCCCTTTCACATAAATTAGATTTCGCTCTATCTCTGATTCAGTTTCATATCAGGTGATGATTACTAGAACCTTGCTTCTGAATCTTATTCTGTGATGAGTGGGGCATATAACACATCACTCAATAAGTCTCCGATCTGACACATATATGGCAACACTGTCGAAAAAACTGTATGATTTCTATATATTACCTGTATTCAAACAATATGTGTCAAAATTTCATGATGTTCTGACAATTAGTTTACTGGCTACATTGCTTTTAATGACCCCAGTTTTGTAATTTTCAAGACAATGGATAAAAAAGAATTTTGTGTTGTTAAACACTGCTTTTTGATGAGAAAAAATATTGTTGAATCTGAATAGTGGCATAATGAACGCTATGGAGACACTGCACCAGCAAAATAAATTAATATTGACTAGTTTGTTGAATTTAAACTCAGTCGTACTAACACTGATGATGTTGAACGCTGTGACCGCCCAAAATCGGCAGTTGTTCTGGAAAACATAAAAAGTCCTCAAATTCGTTTTGAAGGACCGTAAAATGAAGTTGCATGTGATAGCTGACTTAAAGATTAATGATAAATATTAAAGATAAAATTTAAACATGCATAAGTTGCTTTCGAAGTAGGTGCCTCGTTTGCTCACATTAGACCAAAAACAGCAAATTTTTGACTGACTGTTTGGAGCTCTTCGAGCGAGATAAATAAGATCTCTTGCGTCGGTATGTTACAATGAAGGAAACACGGATCCACTACTACTCATTTGAATAAAAATGATCTTCATCTTAGTGGACAGCAGCCCGTAAAAGTCGCTTAACCCGTTCAGGACATGGTACTATGGTATCATATGTGAGATTGCGTTTTCTACGTTTCAAGGCCCTTGATCACAAAGATGTGACCTGAATTAGGAACTTAAGGAATTTTTAATGATTATAAACTATAAATTTTGGCGTATTTTATTACCGTAATGATTTTATATGAATTTTTAAATGGAGTTAGGTTTAACAGGAAATATCGTGTGTTCCTGAATGGGTTAAAGCGACCAAAAACTGTTAAATCAGTTGGCAAGGTTTTGGTATCCGTATTTTGTATCAACTATGGTATTTTGTTCATCGACTAACTTGTGAGAAAAGTAAAACTATCAATATCGAATATTACACCTCATTGTTGGATTGATTGGTTATAGACATCAATAAAGAACGGCATCACCTGCAAAAGAAAAAAGTGCTGTTTCATCATAAAACCCCATGTCACATCGATAAAAACGATGGTTAAAATGAATGAATTACACTTCAAAACTTTTCTTCTCTTGCTGTATTCTCCAGATCTGACCTCCTACAACTACTCACATTTTGCAAACATCAAAAAGATGCTCCAGGGGAAGAAATTTGGCTCATATGAAAGTGATTGACAAAACCGAGGCCTATTTTGAGAGCAAAGACAAATCATTTACAGAAAAGGTTTTGAAAGGTTAAAGGAGCATTGGATTGAATGTAATCACTCTTAAAGGAGAGTATATTGATGAATGTGAAGTCGAATTTATGAAAAAAAGTTGTTTTTTCGTAGACCAGAAAGTTATTGAGTGATGTATTAGAACTGTCAATTCAATTATTTTTCTTTTTGAAGCAATGTTTTGCTGGAACACATGTGACTCTTATTAAAAAGTCGTTTCTTAAAAAATTGGCCTCCACCTTTGGCCTTCCTCTTTTTTTAAAAAAATTGTTTTCATTACATTACCACTTTTATTTCTTAGACTACATTCATGTATTAACATTACTATGGAATTATTTGTCTGTTTTAATGCATAATTATTGAGAAAAGCAGAGGAAAAAATTTTGAACTGGTAAAACAAGACTGATTGTGTAGACTCAGACTTGATACCTTAATACCAAGTCTATAAATTGTGATGTAATTAAATTAAATTATAATAGCTTTGTGGTAGTTACAATCAAGTCAAGAAAATGGGTTGTTTTTGCATGATGAATGCAAATTGCTTTATTTTATTCAAACTGGAAATTGTGAGTTCATGGCTATTAGATATTTGTATCTACTGATTGTCTTTCTCTTTGCTAATCTTTCTGTTTTGTTTTTTGTTGTTGTTTTTTTTTTGGAATAAATCACAGTTTAAAAATTCAGTTCCTTTTTTTTACAGTATCAAGCTTTTCAGTAAGCTGTATATTAACATAGATTAATTTGTAAGTAAAAATTAATGTTAAAAACATTCTCTTTTATTTCAGCTTACTGGCTCTGCAGCTGTAAAATCAAAAAACATTTGCCTACCTTTAGTAGATTGTCACACAGACATTCGTAATCATGGAATGATTCAATTATTTTCTCACCCTCATCCTCATAAATTGAGTAAATCAATTTTTTCAAGAAGCTTAGCTCCAAAGACATTTCGTAACATAATTCTAAAGGTAAACTATCAAATTCAGTGTCTTTTTTTTAAAGTTGTCTTTTGCATTATAATTATTATTTCACATTATTCATGAAGATATATGTGTATAGCAATGTATCTTGTTCTGCTGAAGTAATATATCACTGCTAAGTCTTTTAATTTATACAACCAATATTAAGAAGGCAAACCAACAAATTAAATATTTGAATTAAAATTATTTATCAAAGGTAAATTTTTTAATGTACATTTCATTAAATTTTTTATTAAAAAAATACTAGTGTGTTATTATTTGAAAAGTTTAAAATTTAATTTCTGAATTTTTAATGTAGAAATTATACTTTTCTTAATATCATTAGTGTTATCTTTTTTTAAAAAAAATATAGATGTTTAATATATTTATGATGAATTGTGCTGGATAATCAATGTAAAAATTAATAAACATGATCCTTTTGAGAAGTTTGCTTTTTCATTTCTGAATACTAGCTTCATATACTATTTATCTTTTCTTATAGTAACATATATTTAACTAGAAAGGTTTTAAAATGGAAAAGGTAATTTTGCTGCTTTCTGATTTTTATTTCTTGTTCTTTAATTTAGTCTTTGTTCTTTGTTTAACACATTTACCACAAAGCTAGAGTGGAAAATATTACTTAAGATGTTTTAATTTATAAAAAGAGGAAAATATATCTATATTTCTTTGTTTGTTGAAACAAAATCTTTTACTTGTGTTAAATACTTAATAGATGCTTTATTTTTTCATTGTTATTTGATATTTTAGATAGTATTATTTCACTTCCTTTTTTTTTATCATGTACTTACTTTATCTTTCAACATCTCTTTTTGGATTGATTTAAGATTTTTTCAAATTCAAGATTCTCTGATTTTTTAATACTATTATCTTTTATACATACTGTATATTTCCGTGTATAAGCCGAGAATTTTGGAACATTTTTTAATTGAAATTGGGAATGGGGGAAATTTACATATCCGACGATCTCGGGGAAAAACACGTACTTAAAGGAAAAACTTTTTTCTTTAAAATTTTTTCGCTAGCCATGTACAAGTGATTTTAATCTTTTACTTTTTATCCCCCCCCCCCTGTATTCTAAAGGAAGGGGGGGATTACAATAATCCTTCGAAATCGAGTGTTAAAGTTTGACTTTCTGAATAGTTTGTAAAATAATTCATATTTACTCATTAGTATAGCTCATTAGAATTAGTGAGTGTGTATGATCATCATGCAACTGGTTTTTCTCTTGGTCATGAAGCATAGGTCGAGGATCACTTGCTGTATACGAATGACTAGCATAGGTGTTGTACAAAATAACAGATGAGTGAAAAAATGGTATTAGCTTCAGTGATAGGGTTACCAGAAAAAAAATAGCGCCTTTGGCATTTTATTTAACAACTGTTTGAAAAATACTCCACTTGTTTTATCCACTTTCCACCCTCATGGAAACAGTTTTAAAATTACAGGAATTTTTAGCTTATATGCATGTTTCGAATTTTGGTTAATTTTTTTGTACTAAAAACACGAGGTTTATAAACGGAACGACTTATATTCGGAAGTATTAAAAAGATATATTTTTATGTGAATGTCAGTGAGGTTGAACATTTTTTTGATTTATTATGTGGAATATACCATAAGTGGACAAATTATTATGACCACTTGACACTTATACGGAGATCGGGTGTAACTTTACGTTGTTGTTGCAAGAGGGCGTGATAGCTATTAAAAGTTAATTCAGAAATAGTGAAGCATCAATTGCTTTGTGTTGCTTGCAAAGAAATAGTGGAAAATAGCAATTTAACTGAGTCTTAACGCGAGATGAATCTAGACGCTCGGATGTCGGAACCAGCATCAGTGAAGCCGCTGCACCTGTGAAGTGCTTAAAAGGAGCACTTATATATTAAGGTTTACAAAAACTGGGTCTAAACATCAGACTTGTGGTCGTCATAGGTTACTGAATTCTCACTCGAAAAGGAGAATTCCGAATTTTGTCCAACCTTACGTCAAATTATGGGGAATCTTAATCAAGGAACATTTGCAAACTCCTCTGAATGAACTATTTACACTGTATAGGCTATGATAGGCGATGACGTTGTCCGAAAGCTTCTACTATCGAGCTTCAACAAGAGCAGACATCTCCAGTTATTTAAGGGCATAAGGATTGGACAGTTGATAACTTTAAAAGTGTTATGTGGTCCGTTGAATTGCGTTTTCAATTACTTCATGCAAATGATAGGGTTGGAATTTGGAGAAACCAGATCGAAAGCATGGACCCCACTTGCATTGCCAAGATGGTGGAGGCAATATTTTGGTTTGGGGGACGTTTCCTTGGCATTTCATGGGTCCTATGATTCGTGTGAAAGAACGTTAAATGCTCAAGATTATTTAGCTGTTATGGCAAATTAAGTACATCTTGTTAATGGTTTACCTTACCGGGATGGATAACTTTCAGCAGGACATTGCTCCCTGCCACACAACTGACATCCATAGTTGGTTCGAAGAGCATGACAGAGACTTTACTTTGCTTTAGTTAACATGTGCAATCACCAGATCTCAATTTAATTGAGAATCTGTGGAATGAGATGGAATGGAGCATCAGACAGCTGGATCCAGTACTATTCGATCTTAAGGCATTGGGAAAAGCAGCTAATTGAATGATTTCATATCACCTACCAACATTTCATAGAGTCCATTCCATGAAGAATCTATACAGTTTTAAGATCAAAAGGGGTGGTCGAATATTGCATTGAAGGGGTGGTCTAAATAATTTGGCCACTCAATGTTTTTCAGGTGTTTCATAAAAGATGGGCACAAAACTTTAAAAAAACTGATATTACACATCCAAATAAACAACTTTCATTAAAGAATTCAGGGACAGAAAATACAAAGGTGCTAGAGAGTGACGTAGGTGATATTTTTCTACTAGATAATTTACAAAGAATGATTACGTACAAAAGCAAGTTAATGATATGTGGTTATAATAAGTGTTCAAAACAGTGACTGGCAGTAGCTATGTGTGCTGGAGAAAGGAATGGTGAGCTTTGTGAAAAACATCAGGCGTATCGCTCACTTTCCCTGAAATTACCGAATCTTACATCAAGTTTTTTGCAGATTTAATGGAGCTCCCTCAAAAAAGCCTTTACCTTTCCAGATATCAGGAAATCAAAGATGTAGCGAGTGTGCTAGTCAAGCTACAGAATCACTGTGCTGAATTAATCGATTTAGAAATCTTGTATCCAAATGTCATAAATCATGGGTGTTTGTACCCTGTACACCCCCGCTATTGTCGCTCGTCGCGCCCCTACTACTAATCACTTCTACGAGTTTCCTCATACCGAAGGGACGTACTCTCCCATTCGTCCCGTTGTAGAATGTGTTTCAATGCTTAAAGTGCCTCTTTGTCTTATACTACTTACCTTTAAATTCATTGTTAATTTGTTATTGTTTACCTATGTTAATCATAATAAATATTTGTTTGTTATGGATTAAGGTTTTATTTCTCTCTCGTGAGTATTATCGACGTTGATTTTATTGTCGGCATCCCGCTGCTTTTAGACCTACCTCCCCCTACTTTCAAAGGGCTTGTGCTCTGTCTTGCTGTAGCCACATTACCCACCGGATGTGTGTGGAGTGTCGTTAAACTTGTCTAGTAGCACCTGTTGCAGGAATGTGAGGTACTTTTTCATGCCAAGACATCCTAGCAGAAGATGAGCTCTGAGTAGGTGGTCGTTGATTATTCCTGCCCAAACTTTGATAGAAAAGTTTCATTGAAACAAGTGGCATTTGGATTTACATCTGACCATACTTATTGAAATAAAATGTTCATAAATGTATGCAAAGTTCATCGAAATGAAGATATCAATTTTAATCTGAGTATTTACAATCAATATGTATTTGACAGACATAATTGTAATGTATTGTATAAAATATATATCATGTATATATACATATGTTTATGGGATACATGCATCTTACTGGTATTTTCAAAAGTTTATACCGTAAAATCCGGCGTATAACGTGCACTTTTAACACAAAAAATAAGATCGAAATTTAAGGGTGTGGGTTATACGCCGGGTTTAAAAATGAGAGCTTTAAAAATAAAAAATAAGAGGAGCATAGAAAAAAATTAAGACTTCCACATAGATCGGAATATTGTTTATTTAAAATAAATAACATTGCTAATGAACTTAGTGTTTTAATTCTAGAAGTATATTATTTTTTCATATTCTGGAGATAATATCTCGAATAAATGACTTCAAAACATAACAAAATTACACACGTACACTTCACGTTCCTTCCGAAAAAAGGGGGTGCGCGTTATACGGCGAATATACCTAAAAGTCAAATAATGCAGCTTGAAAGTATGGGTGCACTTTATACGCCGGATTTTACGTTAAATTAAATTGTCATTTGCCTCGCATTGTAATTTAGGATGTTCAGTTTTTGTATTGATTTTATCATAATCATTTTTATAGATTGAGGGGGAAAGTTTAGTTTCCCTTGTCACATTTGATTTTTGCATGATTTTTTTTCGATTTAGAAAATATTTAAATAAGAATTTCTGTAAGGGTGTTTCATGGCCTTAAAAATTGTTATTTATGCGTATGTAATATAAAAAACACAGCATGTTGTTATCTTTCAGTCACAAGATGCAAAAGATAGTGGAGATGATGAGACATCTTCAGAAAGCTTAGGAAAACAAGGGTTTTTGAAAGGATTTCGGTAAGAGTTCCTTCTTTTACATTTTACTTATATTTACATTACATTGTTTTTGAAGAGAAATCCAAATTTATGACATTTTAAGTTATTAAGTAATTATTTGTTATAAATGTGTTTGTTTATAGATATCATTATGTAGAGAGTGTTAAAATTTATTTCCATCGTAGTAAAATCCTTAAAATGTTACGTTATAACTTTAAATTACAAGGAAAAATTAAAATTTCTAGTAAAATATACACAAAAGCTATAAATTTTATTCTCAAAGTATCAGTTTTATTGAACTGAGGCTATGAAATTGATAACGTTTTACCCTTAACTTTTTATAGAGAAATAAGTCTCAAACTTTTTCTTGACATGCTCTTTCTTTTGTCAACTAAGATCTAGGGTTGTAGAAAGACAAAATCTTCTCTAAATAACATTTTGCATTAAAGGTGTTTTCCATCTAATGACAATGAATTTAAACTTAATTTGAAATACATTTTCCAACAGAAATTTATCCCAAATTTTATAAATTTTCCTGATGACGTAATACATCCACATTATATATTGCTTCTTTAAAATTTAAAACTATTTCATAAATATGCAATTTTTTTTTATCATGTAATGTTAACAATGCATTTGATGCTATGTCTTAAGGGATGAAATATGAAAATACATTTGACACAACAAAAAATGGATTAGTTCTAGTTGAAATAAGTTGTGTTGTTACTGTTCTCTATACAGTTGCAAAATCAAAACATTAAATTAAGGTTGGAATATTTTTGTCTCTGAAAGTGCTAAATTTATATCCTATATTTGAACATTGCTTGAGAAAGCCTTAAAAAATTTGAATGTGTAGAGTTGCGAGTTGAACATGCTGTAACTGCCAAACTGCATTTTTATTTTGTTTTGAGAGATAAATGTAAATATTTTAATTTTTCCAACAAAAAAGGCGTTATTTTCGATCATTTTACTGGTTTCACCTTACTAAAAAGGCATTTATTGCCAACACTATGAGTAAAATAAAAAAGCAGTACAAAAAACAAACTTATTTTGTGCAAAAAGACTTGTATTCAATAATACACTCACACACATAGTAATCCTGGCGAATGGTAGTTTTATGTAGTTCATTATCCTGGTTGTTGTAGTGATGAGATTTTTTTGAAAGAAACCTCTTCTTAATTTACATCTAGCTATTATTCATGGTGACACACAGACATAAACATCTTAAACACAACACATAAAACAGTAAACACACATCACAGAAGTACGCACGTGCTTTACATTTTGACAAAGAGCAAGAGATGCGATAGTTACATGTCGAAGACAAAAAAACAAGAGAAGGAATTATTCAAATATCAGGTTTTTACAGGGAAACACGCATTTTGAAAAATACAGTCACTTATTTCGGTGAAGAGAATAATTATTTATAGAAATGACATCATTGTTTAAGTAATATTAAATCCCAGTTTGTAAGGTGCATGAAAACAATTAATGACCTTGCATTTCTTGGAATCACCAATAATTCTATCCAAAATTCATGGTTTAAAGAATCAGTAATAACTAGACCAACATAATGCTTTTAGTACTTTAGAAAAAGATAAATGTAGATGCGTTTCAAAATAGGGTATTAGGATTTATGAATCAAATGTTATAACTGAAGGAAATGCGAATTATGAGTAGATATCAAGATATTATATATATACTTGTAATATAATTCCATTTCATTTAATCCTTAATAACTTTTTGATTATTGAAGTTCCATTCTGTCAGGATCCAAGTTTAAATAATAACTAGCTACCCGCCTAATGGGAATCTTTTGAACTATATTTATCCACCAGTAGGCAGGCTCCGTCTATGGAGATCATGTGAATAGTTGTTCTTCCATTTGCCGCTTGTATATAAACCTAGGATTCTGGAAAATCCACCCTTTTTCTCTGTTGACCTTCATCATGTAGTCTTCTGCAGCTCGTGTTTCTTTGTTGTGCTATCCATATTTGTTTTGTGTTTAAAATGTACAATAAACTGAATTACCAAAGACTGCTTCCTCATCAATATTTTTCATTGCAAACATGCCTCCCCAAGCATCAGTCTTGATTTAGTAGTTTTTGATCGTATCGATTGAGCTTTGATTTTCGTTGAGATTATTCAGTTTTATACAGTGAAAACTACTGTATTTAATCTATTGGCCTAACCAATGGATTTGTTTTCTTCAACTCCACTATTTCGACCTCATCCCTTTCTACCCGGACTGGACCTGGACTAAACTTTATTAACATGGAAAACAAATCCGAACAGGAGATGTACACGGAAGCTTATTTGGATTTCCACAAATCATGGGAAACTAACATGAATTCTTGTTTTACGAACTTAACTAACAGCAGACCCTCGGAAGAAGTGATATCCGTCATCCGAGCTGTAGAAGAACTAGACGTTAAGCTGAGGGAGTTCAACTTACAAGA
This sequence comes from Trichonephila inaurata madagascariensis, assembly GCA_019973955.1. Taxonomy (NCBI): domain Eukaryota; kingdom Metazoa; phylum Arthropoda; class Arachnida; order Araneae; family Nephilidae; genus Trichonephila; species Trichonephila inaurata. Next base: position 691,996 of record BMAV01010626.1, on the reverse strand, counting down.
AGAGCAATCAATGAACCTGCACCACCTGAGTGACGTCCTCGACGACGCGAGGTTCAAATTCACCCACCTTCGAAAGCAGGAGTTAGCCAAGCAAAGCAAGCTTCTCCAAGCTCAAATAGATGCCTGGGGCCCTCCAACTAGATCCGTAGATACTCCACTGCAAGTGATCCTATCCAAAAAGAAGGGCAGGAAAAATTCTGGAGAAACTGGCTTAGAGTCTAAAAAAGCCAAAACCGACGATCTCGTCCCTACCCAGAGCAAATATTCTGAACTGAACACCAACCACGTTGATAGCATGGACGTTACCGACCCCCAAGAAGGAACCTCAGCAACCAGAGTGCATCCCGGTGTCACGGCACTCCAGAAGAAATTTCACGTTCAAACCTATTACCATAGACAATGTGAAAAATCAAGCAGCCCTACTGAAACACCTCCAGGACATTACTAAACAGAAACTTGAAGCCAAACTCATCGGCACCAAGTTCCGTATCTATCCGCAGACTCCCTACTCCTATCACCACCAAATAAGGAGATATATCGACGAAAACAACCTGGAAGGATTTACTTACATGCTGCCAGAAGACAAAAAGCTCTGTGCTGTCATCCTTGCGCTCCCAATCGACATGCCACCCACAGAGATCATTAGTGACCTTGCGGCGCAAGGTTTCGCTATCGAAGAATGCCATAACATGCAGAGCAGGAAAACTGGTCAACCAATGCCTCTCTTTATGCTCTCCATGGAAAGGATGGAAAAATATAAAACAATTTTCAAGGCAGTGACAAGCATCAACTTTGTGAAAGTCGTAGTTGAGGAAAAAGTATTGACCACCCCAGTGCTTTAGATGTCAAGGGTTCTTTCACTCTTGCAAATACTGCACTCGCACACCCAGGTGCGTAAAGTGCGCCACAAACCATCTTGCAAAGGACTGCCCCAAGCCGATCAATGAAAAGCCAAAATGCTGTCTCTGCGAAGGAGTACATCCAGCAAATTTCCTTGGTTGCCCCAAAATTCCCAGGCACAGGATTGCAGAGGAAAAAGAAAAGAAACTGAATGCAAAGAAAAACATCCACATCGTACCGGAACCACTAAAGGTTAACTTTTGGGAGAAGCGAGCCAAAACTGCCGCTCAGCACCAACAGTCCACCCCAACTGGCCAGCCAAAACTCGCAAATCCCCCTGCAGCTTCAACTTCCTCCTCGAATCAAAACAATAGCCCTGATTTCACTCCAGATATCTTCGATGAACTCAACCCCGCCGTTCAAGAGACTTTCAAGTTACTGGAACAATTTATAGTAATTGCTACAACTATCCCTACAAAATATAGTCGCCTCTGGGCTTTTAGTAAACTCTTCAAAGACGAACTTCAAATTTATTCCCGCAATAGAAACTTTTTCAACCTAACGTTGGTGTCCTGGAACGCCAACAGAATTAGAACCCGAGTGGAGGAGTTCAGATAATTTATCTCTAAATGGAATCCGGATATCATCAATCTCCAACCAGGCCATCATCTTGCCTTCCCCAACTACAATATTTATAGGACTGACCGCACCTTCCGTGGCGGCGGAACTACGATTTTAATCAAAAGGAGTATCCCCTACCACGAATTCAAAATAGACAATCAAAACTTCGAAACAACAGCTATCAAGATTGAAGGAACTAACATGCAACCTATCATTGTGATCTCCGCCTACCACTCACCTAGAAAACCCATCTTCATCCATGACCTTCATATCTCTTCAAAAACCACGATTACGTCCTCGTCGCCTGTAACCTGAACGCTAAGCATGCTTCCTGGAGTCCCATAGCCCAACAGAATGTATCAGGCCACACCATAAGAAGATTTTGCGATAGCACAGGTTTCACGTTTAATGCTCCGCTGGAACCTACCCATATCCACAAGAACCTGAGAAACATGGTGATCGACCTGGCCATCTGTAAAGGTATGACCATCACCGAAGTTACTTCTATCTCCAAGCTCTCTAGTGATCACAACCCTGTTCTCTTTGAGGTGTGCTTGGATAATTTTAACGCATCTGCCCTCAGTACATTTGTTTTTCCTAACTGAAATAAATTCCAGGACATTCTAACTAACACCCTTCCTGGTAACCCCAAAAAATTTTCAAAAATTGTAATTCTTCTCTTAAAAACTCTTTTAATAATAGCAGTACCTTTAAAAGTATTAAGAAACCTCTCAGCTCTATTCTCTCTGTCATCAGGGGAAAAAAATTAAAGAAAAAAAAAAGAATTCGAAAAGATTGACAAAACACTAAGTACCCCCTTACAAAACTCAACTTAATAAGCTTCAAAAAGAAATCAAAAAGGAGCTAAAAAATTATCATACTCTTAAATGGGATAAAAAATTCTCTCTGAAGCCACCCCTGTTGACGATTCTCTTTATAAAATAGTTAAAACCTACTCTAATAAAAATAAAACTTTCCATATTCCTCCTATTGTAGGCCCCCCTGGGCTTACATTACAGTACTGAGGACAAAGTTAATTTGTTTGCTGATTCTCTGGAGAGCTCATTTCATGAAAACCCGGAACCATATGACGACGATTTCATCGAGCATGTGGAAGATAAAGTAGAAAGTTATATGGACCACAATGCCAGATGCCACACCGCACCACTAACCTCACCTCAAGAAGTCTTGGATATCATCCTCAAGCTGAACAATAAAAAAGCACTGGGAAAAGATGGAATCAAAAATATTGCTCTAAAAGTCCTTCCCTTAAACGTCATAACTTACATAACAAACATTTTCAATAGAAGTCTTCAGTTCAATTACTTTCCAAAAGAATGGAAACATGCCCAAATTACGGTGCTACCCAAGCCAAAAAAGGACACTAAATTTGCAGAAAATTACCGGCGAATTAGTTTATTAAGCTGCCTTGGAAAAATCTATGAAAAAATATTACTCACCTACATCACGGATCACTGTGATAGGAACCATATTATCCCGGACTTCCAACACGGTTTCTGGCAAGAAAGATCCACACAGCACCAACTCCTCAGAGTGACCAACAAAATATTCCATGGGTTCAATACGAAGTCATATAACGTCGGCATATTTCTAGATGTGAAGAAAGCATTTGATAGAATGTGGCACGATGGACTGATTTACAAAATGATAAAATTTAAATTTCCAACCTACCCCTTGTTAAAATCATTCATCACTACCTGGGTAATAGAACTTTCAACGTTAAAATCAATAGTACCTCCTCCAGTGACCATAATATAGCCTCTGGAACCCCTCAAGGGTCTATTTTGTCGCCTGCGATCTACAATATCTACACCAGTGACTTTCCATCCAATCCATCAGTTTCCGTCTGCCTCTTTGCCAACGCCAAACTTTGTAATAGTATAACTGCAGAAGAAGTAATTCGAATTACACAAGCATACCTCTCACAACTTGAAACCTGGTTGACCAAGTGGAGAATAGCAATCAATGCTGAAAAAACCAACGCAATAATTTTTAGGAAAGCAAGCGCCCAAATTATACCTCCAAAACTCAAACTTTTCGACGAACAAATAAACTGGACTTACGAGACCAATTTTCTCGGTCTCATCCTAAATGACAATATGACATACAAACCCCACTTCAAGTAAATTATCAATAAATACTGGACTAAACATTTTTCGCTCATAGAATTGCTTGGAAAAAAATCAAAACTCTCACTCAAAAATAGACTTTTCATCTACAAAACTTACCTACGACCCATGCTAACTTATGCCTGTACAATCTGGGGTTCAGCAGGCAATAACCATCTAAACGCACTCCAAAGACTCCAAAACAAGGTACTTCGTGTAATTGCCAGAGCTCCCTTCTACATTCCTAGAACAGTACTCCATGAAGAACTTTGTATTGAACCCATCCACACTCTAATAGCAAATTTATCAACAAATTTTCATTCCTCCATTCCTTACCACAGGAATCCCACAATAAATACGCAGAATTATTTCAGACCCCTCCATGCATCACATGCCTCACAGAGCATCGAACATCTTACCTTCGTTTTAAATCGAAACTAAACAGGCATTACAAAACAAGAATCAGTTTCTATCACCGGAGGCAACAAATAAAAAAAGAAAAAATTCCCTCTTCGTTCTTCGAAACGCTTCATCCGAAAGTTTCATTCCCCCCAACCCCAGTTTCTGACTGCCAAAGCTGGTCCGCCGGCTGAGGTATTTTTCTTTTTTTTTGTCTCCCTTCTCTTAGGAATCACATCAGAACTGAAGAAAAAGCTTGGTTTGTTCCAGGCTGGCTCTATGGACAAATAGGTATCCCAGTCCTCGTCAATATCATCAAATAAAACATCAACCATCATAAATAATCTAATTAAGGAATCCTTTCACTCGCCAAATTAGGATACTCAGCTTATTATATATATATATATATAATCCATAAATATATATATACACAGATAACTATAAAACCTAAGTATAACTATTAAAGATAGGAAATATTAGGCACAGTAGTACAATAACAAACTCCTGGCCTTAGGAACCAAGATTGCAGGTTTAAACAAGTTTTAGGGCTAGCCAACCTTCACCGGTAATTTGTCGATGCAATGTGCCAAGAGAAAAGGAAAGAATAATATTAGGAGAGAAATTTAAATATTACAAATAAAATCATTATAATAGTAAGACTTACTTCGTGAGTGTATCAACTGGTTATGTTTCCTGCCAAATACAATAGAGGAATATCAGTACCGCATAAAGTTAAAAAAATTAGGATAGAATAATATAAAATCTCTCTCTATATATATGAACGTTTAAAAAACCATAACTATATATTTATATAAATATTTGTGGAAAATAAATGATTACAAGAATTATTTAAATAATAATATTATTAATTTAATAAACATGTGGTGCCATCTATTGAATAATTGTATAATTAGTTGAAAATACTAGTATTAAAACATAATGTCAATAATAGTTATTAATACATATTGTATATCACTGAGAACTATTAGAAATATAATTATAAAGAAAGTTATATGGATATCCATGTTCAATACATTGTTTAATACAGTTATTATGATAAAAATAGCTAAATGTGAATTCCAGTAAGGCACTTTAAGAATGTTAAAATTTAAAGGCATCTCTTTTTTATCATAAATATTACTATGTAATTTCAAATCCTTAATATACAGTGTTACGTCTAAGTAATTAGTTTTAATTGGATTATGATTAATTTTAACTAAGTTTAAGTAATCTGGATAAAAATTAATATTGGGATTAAAATTATCATTTGTACCAAAAATAATTAAAACATCAATATATCTAAAAATGTAATGGTCATTATTAATAATATAATTATATTCTTAAAAGTGTAAATATAAATTATCCAAACTATTGCTTACTGGGGCTCCTTGTGGCAAGCCTTTATTTTGTTTATATAATGAACCATTAAAATTAATGTGATTTTCTTTTAAGACTAAATCTATGAGAGTTTTAAATTTGTTAAAAAATTAATATTAAGATTTTTAAATTACTGTGGTTTTCTAAAATTACTTTAATAATGTCATTGATATCAATGAAATTGAAAAGATCTTCAAAGTCATAACTATGAACTGAATAAATATTTTTATTTTTTAAAAAAATCTATAGTATCTTTACTATTGCATTTTTAATTATAGCTTTATTACATTGCTGATTAATAAAACTTTGTATAATATTATGAAGTAATTTGCCTGCAGTAGTAATATATGTTTTAAAACCATTTGTCACAGTTCTAAATTTAACAGGATGTTTATGGAATTTTGTTAAAAATATATATGGAAACTTAATTTTAGGAACGCAAAAACCTAATTTTTTATAAAAAGCAATAATATGATTACTAATTTCATTATGTGACAAATCTAATTTTTTAAAAGATTCATTGTTTAAAAGTGTTCATTAAGCATATTATAATAAAAATACTTAAAAATCACGTCATAGTTACCAGGTACTTTATCTATGTAAACTATGATAAAATTCTTTTGTAATTCATAAATTTTCTGTTTTATATCTTTAAAAGTAAATTCATAATGAGAATGGTAGCTAAATTTCGTAAGATCTTTTAAAATGTTGTACTTATATTCATCAAATGCCTCTATAGGTAGTCCATTTTTAATTGCAGATTTTGTAATAAAATTTTCTATATCTATTAATTTGTGTTTTAACAGTATTGTTGTTATTAGAAACAGTTAATCTGAAACTAGTGCCTTTACTCATGATATCCTTTAAAATTTTGTCATTGACTATATCTAAGTTGCCAGTAACTACATGTTTATGATGACCATCAATAAAATCATTATATATATATATGATTGAGTTTGATTGAATTAAATGCAATGTAATATATATTAGTAAAAACTTGAGGATGATCAAAAATGGTGTTTTACAAAATGCTTGAAATTTTTATAAACAAGTAAATGCTAAAATATAAGGCTGAAAAATGGGGCATGTCTTTAGAAAGCCTGCCTGTTGGCACCCAAATAACTGAATGTAAGCTAACTCAACCCTTGAATAATACAAAATCTTTTACTGGTTTTTCTTAACAAAATAACTTCAGTTTTGGATTTTTTTAGCCTTCACTTGTACCACTAAAGTTAGACTTTTATAAATAACAAAGTGCTTTAAAATTACTTAATTTATGCAAAAGATTAAAGAAAATTACAGTGAACTTAATTATCAAAATTTGTAGCTCTCAGCCTATATATTAAAGCCATCAAAATGTAAATCATTAGAAAAATTGTTGCTCAATCCAAAGGTGTGTTAAAAAAATAAAACATCTCAATAAAAAATAAGCTTTTACTATTTAAATTGATTTTTGAAGTGTAAAAAGAAGTCTTGATACAACAAAAATACAAATCATTAAAAGTTTCAAAAAAGCTTTCACTTAGTGCTTTTCCTTTTAGAATTGTACTAAGTGTATTTTAATTTTGTGATTTCATTTTTTCTGTTTATGAAAAATGAAACGCAAATGTCAAATACACAATAACACGTCCTATCTTATTTTACTATCGAATCAGGAGTTAATTTTATTAATTATTGGCATAACTTTGTATAATACTATAAAATAAGCTAAATTGGATAAAAGTATCCAAAACTTGAGAAGTATTTTAACATTGGATATCTTTTTTGAAGACATTTAATTTAATTTAAAGAAAAATGTGATACAAAAAAATTAATTTGCAATATAAAATGACAAAACTTCCAGCAATTTTTTTCCCCCTTGAAAGGTTGACTGAATTTTTCAAAATGCAGGAATATTAGCTATATATTTTTTTGTAAAGGTGAGAAAAATTCAATGGAGATGTAAGTGAGAGAAATACAATGTGTTGTTACTTTTGAAAAAAAGCATGTCATATTTGGTATTCAAAATTTTGTGGAGCTAGAAAATTTGTTGAAACCTTACATGAAGAAACAATCAGTGAGTAAGTTTTTTTCTTGTATTTCTTTTAGGATAACTTTGAAATTAACCTTGTATATGTATATCTTATTGGAAGTTTAAGACTCAGGAGGGTGAGTTACATTGCTTTCGCCCTTTTGAGTCAGACTTTCATTATTGCAGACCGAAAATTATGTGAGTACAGTTCCATTGTCCTCTAAAAAACTTGTTAATAATTTTTTAGAAGAGTGTGAATTATTTCTGAGATGTGTAATTATTTACCTATTGCACATTTTCGTAGAAATACTTAGAAATAAATATCTTACTATTAATGTCACTATGGGAATCCATCTAATCTTGATTTTCTCACACAGGGGTGTTCATTATTAAATGATTAGGAGAAGAATTTTTGGATTTGACTGTGGTGTCTTTTATTTGAATTGCTGACGTACTGCCAATAGAATCCATGCACCAGTTTTAGAACAACTGCTATGTTGCATTAACAGAGAAAAAAAATGCACCAACTGTATTAATGCATTCAAATGAGACAGTTGATTTTTTAAAAATTATGCTTGTGCATATTTTTTCTGATTGCATGATAAAGAGTGCATACTTTTTTAAAACTAATATATTTTGATATAGTACTTCCAAGGCTGCATCATAATGTGTGAAATGTTTTCTTTCTGTTTAGTAGATTTGTGTGTTATATTATGCTATTATGAGCTAAAAGTACTGCTGATGTATATATTTGCGCAAAATTTCAAAATGCACAGTTATCATTTGAGATGAATAATAAATTAGTATATTTTGAGGAAATGTTGAAAAGATTTTATGTAGTGAGATGTCTTTTTTATGGAATTCTTAGTTTTTTTTTACATGATAAGTTCTAGTCTCACTGAGAAAATATATTATTTTACTGTGTACTTTTAATAATAATTTAATTATTAAATGTGAAATGGAAAAAAAATTTCATACCCTAACTGTTGTAATATTTTACTCTATGTAAATCAACATGCTTTTTGTTTCATTGCTTATGCTCTTGAATTTACTCGTATGATTGATATTGAAACAACAGTGCACTCATCTTTGTTTTTGTGGTTCTTGTTCGTTATAGTTACTGTATTGGAAATTATATATAGGTATGAAATTAATGCAAATTTTTTTTTGGAATAATAAGATGTATTTTGAAAATTTACTTTTTTTAGTTCCAAGTCTGTTGTGACAACTGCTGATGTAACTCGGCCCGAACCTCGACCGGAAAATCAGATTATAGTATTACCAAAAGACTTTAACCCCTTATCAACTTTGTCTCATTTAGAATCTCTGTTTGCCTTTCAATCTTGGACTGGAAAAGGAAAGCGAGAGAGTGATGAAAGTAAAGTAAGTATTGCATTCTAATGTTGATATTACATTTTCATGAGATTTCTATGTCAAAATTGTAGAATTTGAAATAAATTCGTATGTACACAATTATAAAAGAATATTATGAAAATATTAAATTTATAATATTTTTTAAACTTAAGCTGGAATACTTGTTCTTCATATGGGTGGATTTTTAAAATTAAAACTCAGCTGTTTGGTTAACAAGCATAAGATTTTAATATAAATCAGTGATATAACATGCTGTAAAAACTCCATGAAGGATAAATTGTTTTAAGCATGGATGAACTCTGACATGTTGTCTTCAGGTGCTAGAGTGAGTGAGTGAGTTTGGTGTTTTATGGTGCAAGAGCCAGTTTTGGCTATACTGCGCCAAACATTCATAGGTCTGTGATCTGGACGGGAAAAGAAGAAAAGGAGAAATTGGATGATAAGTTGGAGCGTCGAAAATAGAGAAGAACCACTGGGGTACCCCGGGGTCGTGACACCCCTGTTTACTAAAGATAGTAAACCCCTTGGGAAAAGGAAAAGATCACTAGGGTACCCGGGATTGTGACACCCGTACCCACCTAAAGAAGGTGAGCCCCCTGAGGGGTTCCGGTGCTAGAATTGTGCTTAGTAAACCAACAATCCAAAACTTTGTAGATTGATAATTTACCCTGATATTTTCTTTTTATCTTCCCTTAAAAGTGAATGTTAATGTTCATTCTATATGCTGTAGGAATACATGCTACATGGATCAAAGTATTTCTGAATTGAGCTGTTGAAATAAATATTAGGAAATTAACATGCCCAAAGCTATTTTCGAAAATTCACTGTAGATTCCTTAAAAATGTTTATACCCCTGACAGTGTTCGTTGGTCTTTCCCTTTGATTTTAGATGATGCTAGAATTAATCCTGCAAGGCTTCGTTCTAGAACTAGGCTGCAGAATGCACAACAATCACTTCAACATTAAATGCAAACATTTGAAACGAATTTGAAATAAAATTACTTCAAGGTGAACACCTTCATCACCCTCAGTTTCAGCACACCACATTTAGTGGGTCTGGATCTTTTTGTGTTATGCTTCCTATGCACTCGCACAATTTCTGCTTTTTATTAATTTGAATTGATACGTAAGAAATTTTCCTTTTTTTTATATTTAGTATAATGCCAAAAGCTTTTTAAAGGAATTCAAATGCTCATGTATTTCCATTTTATTTATGTTATACTTTTCAAAATGGCTCCAAGGAAAATTTGAAATGCTTTCTTTTACGCTTGCCTTTTTGTTATTTCAGATTTCCTGTATTTAAATATTATAAATATTTGTTTTCAAGTTACAGTTTTTTTTTGTTTATTTAAAGTGAAAATTCATTGGAAATAAAGGAATCGTTCACAGAATATAGACATTTATAGTATTACATTAAAATTATCTTCATCTTATGTTGAAGATCCTGGACCAAATTTGTAGATCACTTTTTCAAGCAGAAAGATGCCCCCGGTTTTCATATAATTTGTGATGTGGCACATCCATCCATCTATTATGCAATGTCTTAGAAATTTACTGTTGTATTATTGATACATATTTTTTTCTTAAACATATATTAACATTATAGAAGAGAAAATTAAAAAATGTTCTGATTTTCGGTCCTATTCTTTACTTAAAGATGTCTTCATGTAGTATTAAAATCTTGATATCGTTCAAATTTTTTAGGATCGTTTAAATTTGATCGATTCATCTACTCATCAGTATCAAGTTAAAGATATGCTTATTCTTGGGTGTCTAATAAGTGAAATGGCAGTTTCACCCCATTGTAAGACTTTACCTTTCAGTTCATCACTTCAAGATAGATATATGAATGTTTTAAAGCTCCTGAGGCTATGTAAACAAGATATTCCTAAGTATGTACAGCTCACATTTATATTTTTTTTTATCTATATGTTAAGATAACTGTCCAGTTAAGCGTATATTATTTCAATTTCTTATGTGTAGATCTGTCGTTTGATACCAGTTTTGTCAATTTTTACTTTATATTTAATGCGCTCCATGTATTATCTCTAAACTCAACATTGTTCATAAAATGGGCTATATCATATTCCTTCTATGTATTTATATACATTCATACATAATGATGTTTAAAATTTAGAAATTTGCATATTTAATCAATGTTCTCTACAAAATTTGAACAAAAGGTAAAACAATTCCTTCTTGTCTCTCTAATGCTTTCAAGCAAAGATGAACATTTTTAGTAATGATTATGTAAAGTATATGTAATGTGTGGGCTGTGTATTTAGAGGCAAATATTTTGAAAGCGCTTGTGCTAATTTCTGCTCTTTATTCGCCGTACGCCTTGATTTTCTTGGTGAAATTCAAATGGAAATAATTATTATTAGTAACCACAAATGTTTGGTTAATAGAATGAAGTGTTACAAATTTTTGGAATACATGGCCTATAGATTTCAATAGTGTGCTATGTTTCCTACTGAAAAGAAGTCAGTAATCCTGGAACTCAACATTCTGCCACCTTTGATATATACAATTCTTCCTGAGTAATTTTTTATTCACTGCCTTAAGATGAGTCTTATTTATGATCATTTGGGTGGTTGCTATTTGATCTGATAAAATTCTCTTCTTTTTTCGCTGTGACAGCATTGCCTTTAAGTTGATGATCTTCCAATTCTTAGATCGTCTGTGCATGGCATGTGGTCAGTTTAAAAATTCCTTAATCACCTTACAACTGTGTTATATGATGGGCTGTCATTTCCATAAACAGCCCTCATTTTATCATGGATTTGCCAGGTGCAGTAACCTTTCAAACGAAGGAACTTAACCATGCTGTAACCCTCTATCCTTCCCATACTGCAAGTTACTTAAATCTACAGCTTCCTGAAAAGGAACAAATCCATATTAATAGCTGTAATTTACGATGTTATGTACAAAAGGATCAGTTAATATGCAGAAAATTTTATCCAGACATTTTGTTTATTTCTCAATGATAATTTAAACTTTGATACCTCTTTCTCTCTGTGTGTATATATACCATAATATTTTAAATTATTTTGATTTATTCTATACTTCCATTGTATGTTTTCTTTCCTTTTTTTTTCATACTTGCTTATTTTCTTTTTGTCATTTTTGTTTAATTTTGTTATAATTCTTTTTTTCATTTTTGATTAATTTTGTTATATTTTTTCATTTTTGATTAATTTTGCTGTATGTTTTCATTTTTTATTAATTTTGTTATATTTCTTTTGTTACATGTCTTTTGCATTTTTCCTTATGTACTTTTACTTTTATTTCTGTTGTTACTAATGCTGCCTGTCTGGCGATGTCAGATCAAGGCCTATGAAATTCATCGTGGCAAAGGGCTTTTGTCTTTATGTATCTTAATGGTTAACATTTCTACATGCAAGTTTTTATCTTGGTTTTTCCTAAATTTTTTTTTCTTAATATTCATATCTATAAGATAATCTTACTTTTCTCACTATTCATACTTTCATTTTATTTTATTGTCTGGTGTTCCATCCATGTGTGATAAATATAGGCCTAATTTTTCAACATGGCTCGGTTTTTTCTATTATGTGAAAAATTTCCACTGTACGGGGAAGGTGGATCCATAAAGCATTGATTAACTCTAAATTTCTTTCCTATTTCAGCGACAGCTTTAGAAATTTTAGTCCAAAGTCTCTTTTGGTATCTTCGATTTTAATAGTTTTACACTTCTGTTTCTTGTTTTGTCAGTTTTTATCTTATTTTTGTACAATAGTCTTTTTACACCATTTATTTTCTTGATATGTTTCTTAAAATCCAATTTCTTTTCCTTGTGGGAAGTACATTTCTGTATCTTATTTTATTTTATTTTACTATACAATATATATATATATATATATATATATATATATATATAGTTTCCAAGATGATTTTAGTAATATTATGTTGTGTATATTTTTCTGCTGATGAGAGTTATAGTAATTGAAAAGTTTCAAAGTTGATTTCTGAATAAAATCGAATTAAAAATCTGGTTTTATTTATTAATTTGAAATGATTTTTTGAACTGCATAACAACTTAGTATGCCTAAGCTGATGCATGTTTAAAAATAATTTTGTAATGTATTTTTAGTTTTCCTTGAATCTCTTGATGTTGAAGCTATGTTATATGAAATGAATGATTTAGAAAAATAATTATTATGATCATTTTTTGAGAGTTTTTGTCTTTTAAAAGTAGTCCATTGGTATCATGGAAATCAAATAATACATTAAGTAGTTTTTTTAGGTAATTTGGTCTGGCTTTGCAGAACATGAGGTACAGGTATTCATTTTCTAAGAATGGCTAAAGCTTTGGATAAAATTGGCATGATGGATAAGTAAGCTTGTATGATTTAGCTTATTAAAATTATGCATTATCTCTTTTATGCTTTCCGTGGGGCGATCAGAAATGTTACTCATGCCTTTGACTAATCAATAATCCCTTACCTCAAGGATTGTAACTAGCTTCTTTCCTGTGCAATCTCTACATAAATGACTTTCTGAAAACTGATTCATTTGTATTAGTATTGTATATGTAGATAATAATGCTGTATAATCACAAAGAATAAGAAATTTTCGCATAGTGTAAAGCATGTATTGAAACTAGAGATCTAGCTCGAAAACTGGGAAATTGAGATCATTGCACCTAAAAGTGTGCACTTCCTTTTTATGAGAAAATGGCTATAATCTTATATTTTAATGAATTTTAAATTTACTGTCATCCCATACTCTGGATATGATAAACATATGGGGTTAGTTAAAATTGTAAAACTTACAACGCTCTTGCTCTATATTCTAATATCTTGAATGAATTAACTAGCAATCAGGCACAAAATTTTGCGCCTCAAATCGATCTTGAGATCAATAATGTTGCGTGCCCTGTCCTATCTGGGGTAGCTGCTATTAAGAATCATCTAAGATGATCGCTCGCATTTATAAATAGTTGTTTAAAGTTAATTATAAATGCTCTGTAGTGTGTTAGAAGTGTGAAATCATTTATATAAACATGAAATTATAAATGATATTTTTTTTTTCCATTTGAAGAATATCCATAAAATATTTTCATAAGCTTGCCAAATTCCCAAACTTTTGGTCCAAAATCTAAAATCTAAACTCATAAAATTTTCAATAATTATTTCTAAAAATTTTAATTCTAATGTGTTTTATTTCCTGTATTTGTGAAAGAAATTTCCATTAATTATTCCAAAGAAAATTATTAGTTTTTGAATCTGGAAAACCTGTTCACATACACACACACACAATTCTGCTTGTTGAGTAAAAACCATTTTAACATATCAGCTTTCCGCCCTTTCTATTGAATCAGTAACTTAAGCTTCCTGAACTCAAATTATAAAAGTCTGACCTTTAATTTTCTATTATTAACGTTTAATATCTAGAACTTATTTTTAAAACACTTTCTGTAGAACTCAGTAATTTTTTTTTTTTTAATTTATAGCATGGTTGAGAAGGCTCTTGTCTCATTGATGTAGAAATTTTGTAATTGAATCTCTTTAGCCTTTGAAAAAACAAACATTAATTTCAAATTGGTGAATGATTGTCATGATTGAATGGTTCTTGTTTCGCATTATGTTCTTTGTGTCTTTCTGTTTAAAAATCGTTTGAAATTTGAAATCTGCATGACACTGACAAGAAAAAGGAAAATCTTTGACAAGATCTCACACACACAGACTAAAAAATTTTTTACCTTTTATCATGAAATCTCATATGTAATTTTTACTAAAAGAAATTCATTAATTAATACATCAAAGTACTTTTTATCTTTAACTCTTGAATAATAATTGTTTCATTTGATTTTTCTTAGGTCTTTTCAAAATATTATCCAACTTTTGATGCAAGTTTCACCTTCTTATGATCAAGAATCAGAAGAAATGTTTTCAGTTCCTTATCGTTACCCTCCTGTTTCAACATCTGGCCTTCCTCTTCCATCACCTCACCAATTACTTTTACCTCATATTCGTACCATTCCATTTCCAAGTTTTTTTCCTGATTTATATATGTTTCTTCTTAATTTGAACGACTTTTCTAATGAGATAAAAATTTTATCAGAAAGAAAGAATGAAGGAATTGATAATCAAAAAGGAATTGAAAGTGTTGCCAAAAAGAAGGTTGGTTATTTTTCATTTTATAAGATTTATTATTCATATTTCAAACAACTTATTTCAGTATTTTTTATTAATAGGTTTACTATGCAGTGGAGCAATTGCAAAAGTTATTACCTGCATTAAATACGGAAGGTATTGAACTTATAATGCCATATTTACAAGAGATGTTTGAAAATCAACATACTGCATTGTTTTCTACTTGGCAAATGTTTGGATTAGTTGCTCAGGCTTTAGGTCCTCAGCAAACCTGCAAGAAATTTTTGACATTGTTGACCAAAGTGTTTGACACCGATAAGCATTCTCCAAAGCATTTGAA
The DNA here is from genome assembly GCA_019973955.1 of Trichonephila inaurata madagascariensis. Classification (NCBI taxonomy): domain Eukaryota; kingdom Metazoa; phylum Arthropoda; class Arachnida; order Araneae; family Nephilidae; genus Trichonephila; species Trichonephila inaurata. Next base: position 676,789 of record BMAV01010626.1, on the reverse strand, counting down.
ACTCTATCATCGTTCCTTTGTTTTAGAGATAATTGTAGGCTTAGGGATGCATAATTTTTTAACTCATTTCACTACCATATTGATAGAAGCTATTGGAGGTTGTAAAGATTATTCATCAAATGATACAACAGAAAGGTATTTATAAATAATGCTTTGAATTTCAAAAGTTCTTAATAAGGTGATTTCATTTCATGTCAGACTTCTGATATTTTTTATTTTGACTTTCTGGTTGTATCCCCCCCCCCCTCTCTCTCCCCAAATTAAAACTGCTCTACAGTAAAAACTTTGCTTCTAATATATTTACAAGGTACATTTGGATTCTGGTTTAGTAAATTTCATTCTGTAAATGACATTGTTTGAAATAATAATAATTTTTATATACAATATTTATATAAAGTTTACAGACAGCATTTTGTTTGCAAATCATGCTGCATAAAAAATTACCCTTTGACTTAAAAAGAGGTGTTTATAAGAAACTCAAAATAATGAAGTATCTGTGTTTTCTTATTTTAATTCACATTTTGTTAATCTGGGTTTAAAAAAAAATTGCAATAATTTCATTATATAATTAAATATACTCTTAACTCTTCCAGTTAAAATCTGAAGCATTGTTTATGCTGCCTTAAAATAAAGTAATCTTTGCTTTTATCATTACAATCTACTCTGCAGAAATAGTGAAAATGTAATACCAAAGTGTGGCTGAAAAAAAAAATCCGAATTGTAGAGTAGATACCACTGAGTTATACAAGGTGCATAATTTTCAGCAGTTACACATTTATTTGAATAAGATATAAGAGAAAGAATTGTCAAATTTACTTTACTCTTCCCTCTGCTGCAAAAGAAACCCGGTAGTAGGGCTGTTTATCGTCTCGGAAGAAACCAGTTGTAATAGGTCACTGCCAATGGAGACAATTCAAGGAATGTTTCAGCTATTGTGGTTGCCACATAGAGATCAAACATAAACTGGTCCCACAACTGCACTACACCAAACTACATTGTGGTGAAAATATTCTTCTAGATTTCTAGATTTAATAAAATATAACTGATTTTTTTACCGTGCTTTTTTTTAAAAATGCGATTCACAAGTTCAAGGATTTTGATTTTAGTGTAACAGAAGAGTTAACGAACCATAGAACCATGAAGGAATTGAAGTAAACAGTTAATTACATTTTTATTTGCTAATATTTTAATGATTTATCAATTCATCTATGATAAGGAAGCTGAAATATAGGACATTTGTTGTTCTTTTGTTGAAATTAACTAGATTTCTGATCAGTGCTTTTTAATTGCACCACAGTTTGCAATGTCAGTTTGAGTTTTCAATTTTTGTTGGTGGAATTACATCAAGGCTGAGCTAAATCGTTCTGCCACCTGTATGGTGCTCAAAGCTACGGCTAATGACAGGCATCACTTAGCCCTTTGCCATGAGGAATTTCGTGGGTCTTCATCTGGCCTTTGCCGATCAGGTGGCATTAGTAACAACAACAATACAACAACATCAAGGCCGTTAGGGAAGGTTATAATTTACTCAATACTTTTAGGAATGACTGTTTTACATACATCCTGTATGTGAAACATCAAATTTCAGCTGTATTTATTGAAATTGAATTACTTTTAAATTTAAAAATTTTATGTAAAAAATTCCAAGTGCTGCAAGTTTTGTGAAATGAACAAAAAAAATTTCAGTTTCGGCTGTGTTTTTTAATTACATGTCTTGCAGAATAAACAAAATACAAGCTCCTATTAGCTTATATTTCGCTACAAATTTTTTAAAAGAATCATCTCATATGTACATAAATTCTCATGTTTTTTAAGAATGTTTGTTTGAATTCCTAATTTAATGTCAATTTTATATTTCTAGTGCCTACATACACTAAAGTTGAGATACACTAAAAATTTGTGTTTTATAAAACAGTATTAACACAAAAGTAGTAAATGTATGATTACTTAAATTTATATCATGAAACATTTTAAATAAAAATTTGAATATAAAAAGATAAGTGAAATAGTTTTATACATGACAAAAATATGTTTCATAAAAGTTTAAGCAGAAACTAAGAATTAAGAATTTTTATTAAAGGAACTAACAATTTTAATAATCATTCTATTTATCATTTATTATTAAATCAAACTACAGTCAACTGCAAGATTTTGTAAATTTTTAGTTTCATTACTAAACCACATTACTAAACCACCCACCCTTCTTTGAATTTTGAAACAAAGGAATATTTTTTCCCATTGGTATATAATATACTTGTACCTCTCTTGTTAGAATGACCCATTCATTTGTACAGAAGTTCCAATCAGGACTAAAATTAGGCCAACATAAGACTTTAATAATCATATTTCTTTCAATCACTGTTTGGCGGACCTGGATATATTAGAATCTCCAGTTTGATCAAAGGATCATTTGCTTTTTGAATCCCCAAATTTCCACTTTAAATTTGTCCAAACATTTAAAGGACTTTTAAGAAGATCGTGTCATTAGTAAGTAAAGCTATCTGAACCTTTCCTGTTCCACTATCCTCTTTACTAGAAACTACCTTGTTGCAGTTTGACATGTTTAGTCTAGTCAAATTTAGTCTTACTTGTTTATTGTAGGTTTGCAAGAATGACTGGCTGGGCAGTTTAATATTTTTTGCACATATTTTACAACTAGACTATGCATAGTGTTTCTCTTAAAACTTCAGTATCTAACCTATTTTGAATTTAGTCTGAAGCCAGCCTTCGTATTCGTCTATCATTCCATAAATATCGCTTTTTAAACGTTTTTAGTACAAATAAAGTATCAGAAAGGAATTTACCTTTGGCCTTTAGCCTCCAAATTTGTAAAATCTTGTCATAGGAAAATTACATAGACTTAGGCGTTATTCTAAGCATTACAAATTACCTCGAACCTCATATGGCGACTTTCAAGAAACGCTGATTATGTCATCACTTTCCCTTTACAATTTTCGTAAAACTATTATGTACACTTACTTTTATAGTATTCAGATTTCAACTTATGGGTGCTAAACTATTTTCAGTGTTTTTGGAATTTATTTGCTTTACTCTATTTTTTTAAAAAATAGTTTTAAGAATATATTTTTAAAAAGTTATCTGTATAATTAAATGAATTATTGTGTGTGTCAATCGTTACAGTGACTGTGCAATTCTGTATGTTAGTACAAATATAAATAGTCTTAGCTAAAAATTTATAAACTAATGTAGAAAAGCCACAGAAGTGATTGAAAAGGCAGATTTAAAGACATTATTGAATGAAGATTTGTTTCAAATGCAAGAAGAATTTTCAGTCTTTGGAAATGACTCAATAAGCAATTTCATTTCACCTAAACACCATGGAAATTATTCAAAAGCTAGAAGATTAGGTGCTATGTTAATTTAAACTAAGAGTAGTGGAAAGCAGATTTTTTGTTGCTCCTGAGGCAAAAACGGAAAAGTTTATCTGTTAAATTGTAAATGGTAATGGGAAAAGTTGATTCATTATGACAATCCAAAGCATAAGAAATAGTGAGGTACGCCGATTTTGTATCAGCATCAACGACGAAGCCAAATATTCATGAATCCATGCTCATACTTTTTATATGGGGGGATCAGCTGGGTGAAGTATGTTATGAGCTGGTAAAATCGAATTAAACGATCACTGGGGATTACTATCGATTACATTTGAGATATTTGAAGTAAGCATTAAAAGAAAACCGACCAGAATATATGAGTAAATACAGAACAGAGAGATTTTGTAGCTCAATAATGTACTGGACTTGGCTGCTTTAGCCTAGTGGTCAAGGTATCGGATCGTGGCTGGCTTGTCACGAGTTCGAACCCAGTACCACTAAAGGCCTACCATGCAGGGGAGCGATGCACTTTAAATCTGTTGAAAGCTCAAACATCTTCCCATTGGTGTGGGGTGGTAGTTAGGAGAGGGGGGTGCCAGCTCAGGCGTCGTCCTCGTCACTTGACCATGGTTCAAAATTACGAAGTCCCTCGCCAAAAGCCCTCGTGTAACTGAACAGTGCGACGTTAATATTCACTCACACACTCAATGTGTTCTGGACTTGATGTGTCATTGTAGTAAAAAACTATTAGGAAACTTATTTGGGCACCAAATTATTTACTTTTAATTGAATGATTTTATGAAATTATTCCTATATATAATGCAAACAACTCTATTTATGAGGTTTTGAAATAATTCTGTCCTAGAAAAAGCCTTTCTTTTTTTCCCCCATGTCTGTTTTGTTCTGTGTTTATAAAAAAAATTATAACTCTTTTGATAAATATTATAGCTAATTGTTACTCAAAAGGATGAGGTCAAGATCCTGGAATTAATTTCTAGCTTAATTGATGTGGGTCTTAATTTAGATACGAAAAGAATTTGTGAAACCATTTTTTATAAAAAATTAATCCAAACTTAGCGCACACATTAAAATTCCTATGATATTTGAAGATTTGCTTAGCTGCATATCAACAATTATAAAAAGAACTTGAGCAGCCAATACAACAAAATAAATAACTGAAAATTTCTAGATATTTCGTAAAGCATTTTATATACTTAAAATGTAACTACAAAAGGAAAATTCTTCATTGGATTCTATTATTATGACTGTGGTAAATCGTTCTAGTGAGGACAGTGATTTTAATTCATGTCACCATAAACAAATGCTCTTATTATTATTAAGTAACTGCAAATAATTAGTTATTTCTAGAACTTTTGATTTAATTTTTAACCTTTCTCAGATATATAAATATACATATCTAAACATATATTTATCATATCGTACATTTTTCATCACTTTTTTTACACATTTTTTCGAATTCAGTGAATTTTTTTTTTCAATCTAATTTGGAGATAACATGAAATTCATCTTCCTTTTACTGCACAAAATACAATTGGACCTCCATTTTAAGAAGTCGCTAAATCCCGAAAAAAGCTTGTTATGGGGAAAATTTGTTAAATAGAAATTCATCTTTCAGTATACTTTATAAACTACATAAAAGAAATTTTAAATTCATAAACACTATATCTTATTAAAAAAGTACTTATTCACACTTTTTTTTGTAAATTAGTATCTATTTATTTTATATATCTTATCCATCAAAAAGAAATTTGCAAGGAAAAAAAACAACATTGTGTGTCCAGAAATACACTGTACTTTCACCTTTAAAAAAAAGGAAAAACAACTGAATGAATTTAAAAATAAAATTAATGAATGTTAAAATTAATGAATTTTAAAATGACATTTTCTAATTTTAAGCCTATGTGTAATTTTAAACATACGTTATTTTATAACCATTAATTTTAATCATACATTACACATGCATCCTTAAGTTTAATCATCAGTAATTAAATTTAAGGACCTATGTGGGTCCACTTTATCAGTAAATTGTCTTTGAAAAAATTAAATGCTTAGATTTACGGCAATTTTATTTCTATAGGTGAGTTAGGTACTTAGTAAAACTAGTTCAAGGTCATTGGTCACTATAAAATGTCTTAAAAAAGAGAACAATTTGAAATGTCTAGAATATTTTAAAAATAGGAAGAAAAAAGTCGAATCACTAGAGGAAAATGCATTTCGTTAGTTAAATAAAAAAGGCATTTCGCTATTTGGAGGTTATTTAATGAAGAAAATAGTAAAATGTTCTTGTGTGGTTCCTGGAAGCTGTTTGTAAAATAGAGAAATCCATAAATTAGAGGTTGGACTGTATATCTTTTATGCACAGTTTTTTAAAGAACGCATAAAAGAAGTTCGTATAAAAGATGAGTTTATATTGCAATTCTAAAAATTAAAACATTGGCGGTCCCAAACCTTCTAAAATATTTTAAATGTGTTTGAATAGAGTTGTGAAATATGAAATAAATTTTCAAAATACAAACCAGTAAAAATATCATTGGATTTTTTCACTTAAATCTTAATGAAAAATACAAATTACTGTAGTAGTACTGTATTAACTGACATAGAAGTATGCCTACAGTAAGAATGGTATGATTGATCTCCCTCTTTCAGAGCTTACTTCCTTTACGTATTTACTTCCTCAAGCTTCCCGAGTGATCTTTTCTTTCTCTTATTGGATTAACTGTCTTTATTAAACATAGATGGCTTGCCACTAGATGGCGCATCGAAATTTTCCCTGCTTTCTCTTGAAATAAGTATAGACCACATATTCACCATATTTGGCGTAGTAAAGCCAAATCAGAAGCATATGATAAAAAAATTTACAATCAATAATTTTCTCATTTGAAAAGCTACGAAAGGACTAAACCAAAATAATTTACAGTTTCTTCTGTTTAATGATGCATATGACTGATCCAATAAAATTCGAACATTTTATTTTTCTTACAGTCATTTGAACTTTTAACATTGGGTGTTTAGTACTTTTCTGTCAGTAGTGTTTATTTGATATTGGTATAAAGTTTTAATTTTTTTTCTTAACAAATATTTACAATTGTATATTACAATTGATGTTTTTTTTTAAATTTCTGCAAAGTGAAAGTGGATTAGCTATTTTAAGTTAGTATTAACATTGATTTATATCTACATCACTTTTGAAACATTATTCATACTTTTTAAAAGTATAAGTTAGTTTTAAAGTAATATTAAGTTTCAAATATCATTTACAAGTACTGGTATTTGTTGATGGGCAACAAATTATGTGTAATATTGTTAACTGTTTTCTAAAAATATCTTGGTCTTAGTATAATTAGTTTTTCTATTTGGTAAAATAAATTCTAAGCATATTTTGAACTTCAATTTTCTAAAAAAGGTATTTTAAGCTTTACTCATGGTAAAAAATTTAATATTGTTTGTGTACTGTTATTTTCATAAAAATGCAATTAATGGTTTTAGTTTCTTTTTCAGGAAAAACAGAGGCCAGAAGACTTTAATTTCAAAAGAGCATGAAATGTCAAATACAGATGAATGCTTGTCAGATAATGGCATTTTTGAAGGCCCTTTAGACAGGAAACTAAGTATGTCTGAAGAAAATTTAGAGATGCAGCCTGAAGTTACCAATGATGAAGATAATGAGATCTTTGATATAGATTTAAAAGAGGAAGAGGTACAATTTTACATGGCTTTTTTCCCCTTGTTTAAAAATTTGTAGTATTTTTAAGGTCACTGTGTGTGTGCACTAGACAAAGTAATGCAACCTGTAAAATCCTTTCATGGATGTGAGCTTTAGGAGCAAGGAGTCTACCAAAAAAAAAAAAAAAAAACCCTAACGACAAAAAAATTTAACTTGCATGCAAGATTAAAATTAAGTATAATTTTTTTTATTTTTAGTGTAAGAATTGTAAAACTTGCAGGAATATCCTTAATTTTTATTTTTGAACTTTGTTATATTTTAAGAAAATTCTCTTCATTCCTAGTTTGTGAATAATTATTTCAAATAAATATTATGAATCAGCTTTACTTTTTGAAGAAAATTAACATCTGTGTAAAATTACATAACTCTTTAAAATCCCAATGGGCTTCCATTCAACACCTATCAATGTCAAAAACATGCTAGTAAGCATTTTTCCTTACACAAGGCATAATATCAGCTTTTTGCCAAGCAACAACATTGAAATACAATTTTTGTACGAGAAACCTTCTGAAAAATTTCTTTATTTTACGGCAAGTTTCTCCAGAAGAAAAGAGAAAACAAAAAATCTCAATTCTTGGATAGCAAAAATAGATTAAATTGAAATAGAGATTTATAGAGAATTAAAAATTAAATTCATTAGAGCTGAAGATTGAATCTTTTAAGATTTATAAGTTGTAAGCCTAAATACTTAAAATTTGTAATGTCAAATTATATAAGTCTAAATGTGCATATTAAAACTTTCTAATGTTTTACTTCCCTAACTTTTTTTTTCTTGTTTGCAGAATTGTGTGATCAGTGTAGATTTTTTCAGGCAAATTTTTCTCATGTACAAAATGAAACATTTCTGTTTTGGAACCTCAATTATCACTTTTTGTATTAAACAACGAAATGTATTTTGTGTTAACTTATTTAGCTCTAAGTTACATTATGAATATATTGTAGTAATTAGTGTCTTTTTTCTGCTACTTTTTTGTATGCAATGTATTATAATTAATGTGTAAAAAGTGACAATTTTTAAAATACATCAGTTAGATTTGAATAAGATCAATATCAATAAAGAATGATTTATATAATGAGAGTTGAACAGACAATTGAAATTTCAAATTCGTTTTATTAAAAGAAATATTCATCTTCTGGTATCTGAGTAAATTGTTTTTGATTTTAAATTTATTCTTCATTCAATTAGTTCTATAAAAACAAAGATTAATTTCTTTTAATATTGATACATTCCATTTTTATAGCATTGACTGAAGGTTTGTTTGAAAATGTGTAATTAACACTAATATACATATATTGAATGTTTAATAAGTTCTAATGTGAGTAAAAATTATATCTAGTGACACTAGCTGCTTTTTTACACCTGCATATGTTAATTAATATTTTTCTTGAAATTATATAAAACTCTTTAACATATAAAATGTTTCATATGGTACTTAATTTCAAAATAATTCAATGAATGTAGATATTTATGTATGTTAAGTACAGCTGATGCTCTGAGATGTGTAATGATTTTAGTAATTTATCTTTCTTCCAGGGTTGACCTTTTTTTTATTCACCGAAATAAAACAATGTGTCTTTGTATAATAACAGTTCAGGATCTTACTGTCCTGGAATTCGTCATTTTGTGTGTGAATGATTATTTTGTAATGTTAATATCCTTTGGATAATGATATGAATTTATTAAAATGCTCATGTTCACACATGTTATTCTCCTGGAATACATATATTTAAAATACTGAAAAACAAATATCATAAAAAAAATCAAACAGAATTAAAAAGTCATAAAAAATTAGTGTTATACTTATAGTTACTTAGTTCTTATCAGTAAAACAATAATTAGAAAAATGGTTTATAAGTTAATTGATTTAATTCAATACTTGTTGTATATTTGTATGAGGGGGGAGGAGACATTCTTACTGAAAAATTTGTTTTCTTTTTTAGATCATAAAAAGTTCTGATCGTGATGAAGTTCCTGACCAGAGTTTCAGTTCAAAAGATAAACTGACTTGTGATACTGAGAAAGAAACTCAAAGTAGATCATCTTTTTTCATACCTTGTAATGAAATCGAGAATGAAATTTGTGATACTTCTAATTTATGGCATACTCGTCATGACTCTATTTATTCACAATCTGCTCCAAATCTATCGTCTTTTTCTGAATGGATGAATTCAAATGACGAAAAAGCTGTTGAATCTGACACTCCTGAAAAGAGTAAAGATGTAACATATGTTAGGGTTCGGGAAACTGTTTCTGATTCCAGTCCTAATGAGAATAATTTTCGCCAAAATCTAAATGTGTCTGATGTTTCTGCTGAAAGTATGTTGTGGTTAGCACATAGACTAGGACCTGTTCTATCTGCTAAGTATTTAACACGCAATTTACTACGTATGCTTACTTTATGCTATGATAGCAGTGAAAAACGTGAAATTATCTATCTTTCACCTGGGAGCAAAGGTACATTTTGCACTGTTTTAATATATGTATGTCTAAACACATGATTTGCTAGATAACCTGTAAATTGTTCCCTTTAATAAATGTATTTTTCTCTTAAATTTAGAATCTGTAATGCTCAGCATTAGCTGTCGATGGTTCAAGGGAGACATCAATGCTTTTAAAGTGTTGGATTGCTTATCCCGTATTGCTTCACTTTATGGAGAGCAATTTATAATGATTCAATACATAAAGCACATTTGTGATTTGGTAATAATAATTGCTGTGCATGTTCTGTTAAGTATGTTTATCTAGTAGGTAAAATTATTTTACATTTAATAGCTGGATGTTTCCTTCACTAGGTATTTTTTTATTTAAAAATATTTTTTTAGATTAAAATGTAGCTATTAACAGTTAATTTTGTGTTAAAAACTAACGTACATGTATTCTTGAGGACTATATCAATTATGGTTGTGAATAACAATTTTTTTCTAACTGTTCCCTGCTACCATGAGTAGAATAAGTCTCTTGGTTTTGCTGCAAATGCTATTCATCATGATATTTATTATGCTCTCTAAATTTTGCTTGAAAAAGTTTTTAATTTTGTAAGCTAAATTGGGGATCTGGAGACTTAATTTTTCAAGATGTTAGAATATGTTTAGATTGTATCTTTTGCATATTCCCAAATCTTTTTTTTTTCTCTAATGAAAGTTTAACATGGTATATGCCGGCATAAAAAGAATAAGTACTTAAATTCTTCAATAAAATGTGATGTTTTAAAAAAATCAAAGTTATATACATTTCTATTTTTTTCAAATTTATTTCAATTTCACAATTTTAAATTTTTCTTTCATATTTTTGCTAGTCGTGTAAATTCTACGTTTTCAATGAAATATTTTAACTATGCAGTGAAATTATGTTGAACTTTTCTATGACCTTTTTAAACTATTAATTACTAAACATCGTGTCTATAAAACATGAATATGTTAAAAACTGCATATAAGATTAAAATCTCTGGATTGAATTTAAATAAAGATTTATAGGTAGCCTTTCAGTATAATAATAATTTTTCGGTTTTCTTTTGTTGCCATCAATCTAGCATTTATTGAGCTATATTATGTATTTTTCCCTCCTTTCTTACCTACTGCTAAAAATTTTAATCAGACAATTAGTTTCACTGTGTTCAGGCATACTACTATGCATATAAATACTTAAATCAATCAGATATTTAAACTCTTGTTAAGAAATAAGATAACTTATTTTAAAATTGATATAATTTACTTTTGTTTATAGCTGCATCAGAAACTAAATAATGAAATCAAGGAACTTTGCTAAACACATAGATGTTTTCCTTAGTTGTTGTAATGAAGAATAATTACAGCATCCTCTTAATTTTAAAGAATGTAATTGTATTGATTTTTTTTAACATCCACAATATATATTGCCAATGAGCATGTTATGTGTTATGCATGATTTTGAAAAAAAAATGTTTTCAAATGGTAGCACATCAAATATGCTATTTTTGAAAAATTCACTGATGAATTATAAACTAAACTGAAGTTTTATTTCTTAGGACAAATGAGCTTAGATGGAAGCAATGAACTGTTCTGTTATACAGAAAATTTCTAGATGCATCTGAAGTGATTTACAGAAGTTATTAATATGCAGTGAATTTATAATGTTTCTGAATTGTATTTAGTACTATATGACCACTATAAAGATGAATTGTTTTTTAGTAAAAAATGGGCAAATCCAATGCAAAGAGAATTGAAAGATGTCTTAATATATTTGTCATTTCACCTTATCCAAAATAAATTAATAAAAATTACCTGTTTTTCAAATACCACTTGAAATCTTTATTTTCAGCTTTATTTCTCTTTAAGATTTAGTTTGAAATTTTTATCTGCTACTATGTCTTTTATATATTTCCTAAAATCATTTGCATAAGTTTGCCAAATTAACTTCAATAGTGTGTTACATTTTTTTTTTCTCGTTATTTTCAAATTTTGTAGTAAATTTTATCACAAAAATATTAAAAAATTAAAATTTTTTAACTTTCTATTCAATTAGCTCTTTCAATAAAAAAAAAACTTACATTTAATCTCACCATACGAATTTGAATTAATTATATGAGTTTATTTTATCCCCATATTAATCAAATGAAGTAATCAAAGGAATTTTTAAGAAATAAAGAATTTCTAAAGTTTCTCATAGAATTTTACTGTAGGAAATTTTAAATAGTGTACTTCCAAAATTTGTGCAAAAACTGCTAAGTGTAAAAAATATCATTCCATCATTATATATTCCATCTTAAAATATGAAATAATCTTCAAATTAGGCTCAATGGTGCCATACTTCCATCTCCTACATTTATGATTTTGTATCAGAATTTCTCATATCCAAAATTCAGAAACAAAACCATTGTTTAAAATTTAATAAATCCGACCTATGTTTCAATAAACCTTAAAACTGAGGCTTTTCTATATCAACATATTTTTAAATTCAATTTCTTAAATTTAAACTTGTGTGAATTGTCTTAAATTTAAAACTACATATGTGTTTATGCATGATGCATAGTAAATGTTAGTTTAGCTTTGGTTTATTCTCATTCAATATATATACCAGCCAGATCAAAAACAGTTTTACTATTTTTTTATTACCTTATTTATCTCTATTAACTTCTCTCATAAGATGCATGATTTTTCGATCAAATTACTTTTCTTATTTCCTACTTTAGGTATCATTAATTGTACTTGGATGTGTTATGTAATGTAAGAGCGTTACAGAAGTAAAATATGATAAAAATTACTGAAGATTTTGATTTCAAAAACATAAAAATATGTTTCTTCATGCTGGTTAAATAAAGGGTTATATTCTTAAAGAGAGCATGTATAAAATACTAATTTGTCTTTAGTATTATTAAACCTTTTTCTTGTAAATATGATAACTTAAGTCATGGCTTTTCACTTTCCTTATATTAGTCTATTTCAAAAAAATAATCATTGTTTTGGAGGGCACAGAGAATGTTTTTAACTACACAAACTAAACCTTTGTTTATGGCATTTTATGCTTCATACTATCAGATTGCAAGTGATGTATTTTTTTTATTCATAATTCTTATATGTAAAAGTTATTTTTTTAGTTGTATTTGCTTTGTTTAACAGATATTCATTTTAGTGAGAAATGCATCTAAATTGTTGTATTTGTTTATATTTTGTTATATGCATATTTTTTAAAACACATAATGCATATTTTAAAAATACAATAAATATGTAGGTGTTTGTAAATCATTTCTTCAATTTTTTTTCCTACTCATCTTGGTAAAATTATATGTACTATATTTATTATATATATATAAATTCGGTTTAAACTGCCAAATCATCCATTTAGACAGGAAAGTGGCTACTATGTATATATACATTATGAGATCTTAGTTGTGAATTTGCTTTTGTATTACAGATTTAATTTATCCATAATTTAGTATGATCACCATTGGTTTAATCTTCGACTTTTGCCAACATATTTAGTTGAAATTAAAAAGTTTTAAGATTTTGCAAAAGTTATTTTTCATTCCCTCTTTCCTTTTTCTTATAACTATTATAATTATAGGCACTTGATATATTTTCATCTATGCTACTAAAAATTATTTTTAAGTCGTAGAATGTTTAAAGTAATATATTTATCTTGCATCGTGAATAGCAACATATTAGCTTGTGTATATATATAATTTCTAGTTCTTCAGTTTATTCCTGCATTATTAATCAATATGATTATCTGAAAATCTTGTTGTGTTATGTATCCTTAAAAAATAACTTTGATAAAAAATAATCATAATTTCATGCTCTGTTGAAAGATAATGCCAAATAAAATACAGCAAATACAAAGTATTGAAACATAACTAAAAAGGGATCCAAAATTGAAATAAGAGATATAATTAACCAGGCCTTTGTGTTTTTATTTTTCTATTCCTAATATTAGTTTTTTTAATAATATCTTGTTCAAATTCTCAATCGTTACTAAAATGCTTTTTATTCATCCACTCAAGTTCAAATACATTTTTTTAAACTTGTAGTGGATGACACTTGATGTTAATACAGGTTTTTCAAATATTAATTCATTCATTAAATTTAATTAAATATCGTTTGGGAAATTTATTTCAGTACATATTATTCCTCTAGATGGCAGCACCATTGGATGAAAAAAGCTTTTGTTAAATTTTTGATGAAGATTTAACTTAACCTGAATAATTATATGTTAGGTAGACATCAGCATTCTTTTTACACTGGTTTTAAGATAAATTCGTACCTATTATATTCAACTTTTGTTAAAAAATGTAATTACAAATTTAATGTGGTTAAAATTTTTTAATGTTACTGAATGTTAAAGTTTTAATGTTTGCCACATAATATTGTGATTCTGCCATATGTATATACATATTTATATTAATTTTAGTTATTTAATAAAAGGTAGCTAAAATTAAATTTTTCTTTGTTTACCTATGTAGGAGTTGACTCATTTTTTTTTTATATTGCATTGTTTCTGTGTCCAATTTATCCATAACTATTCAACATTACATTGTGTGTGCATTTACATTTTTCTAGAGATAGAGAAATCTCATTAATTAAACACAGTAATATTTTAAATATAAAATGCTATTTCAAAAATTAAATTCTGTTTGATGCTTAATTCATTGTTCATTAGAATTTTCAATAAAAAAAAAATTAATATTTATTTAACTGTTTAATGTTAAAAATTGTTGCAGAAGAGGGAATTTTGATGTATTTGAGTACATGAGGTATGGAGAAAATTTTTTTTTTATTTTTGTTTTGTATGTAGTAACTTTTTTACATGAACAGATGCAATGAATGTTTGTGTGAAAACCACAAACTATGCATAAAAAATGCATTTATTAAACTTATGCTATAAAACCTTGAAAAATAGATAGCTAAAAAGAAAAGAAACAATTTTTGTTAAAAATTATTGTTTTTTGCCAAGTTTCTCAAATTTTTATCAATTTTGATATCATCTAAGACTGTCTTAGAGCTGAACCACTTTTAAAAAATGTATGTTCAATTAAAACGAAGGCATGATATGCTTTCCTTGAATGCCAGAGCATTATAGATATGATTTATTACAATTGACAGATTTAATGTCTATTGGTTAACATTATTGAATGACTTAAATTGTTAATCTTATACAATATGAATTTTTCTATCTTGAAGAACCTTATATTTTTGTGATTGGCATAGTCAGTTTATTTTTAATTATAGTATAAATTGTCATTGTATTATATTAAAATTATTTAAATTATATTCATAATTGAGGAAAAAGGTTTGGTTTTTTTAATAAATTTGAGTGTGTATTTTTACTGCTGTTTATGAAAAAATACTTCAGTTTTTATATTGTTTGTTGAATAATGTACTTTAATTTTTGTAGTTGCATTTGTGTCGTAAAAAAGTGCCTGCTACACTAGAGTCTGGATTAATTGGAGCTATGGCATTGCTTCAACATATTATTCCATACATATCTGACACCACTCTTATGGACCATTTGCAGGTAATAAAGAAATGATAATATTGAAAATATTCACACCCTTTAAATGGAGGAATTGGATTCTTTTAAAGACTTAATGAGTAAAAAATTTAAATTATCTGGAATTTTTTTTCATTGACTAGAGCTTGTATTCTGTTTTGAAAATGACTTGATCCTTTGCCAAATATTTCATTGTTCATTGTGCTGTTGAATTGTGACATTAAGACTACACAGTACCCTAAAAATTTCATTTTTACCGAAAATTTTCTTTTCTTTTCTTTTTTTTTTTTTTTTTTTTGCATTTTCTAGTAGCTCATATCATTGAGAAGCTTGCCACCAAATTTCAGATCTGTTAGCAAATTAGTGTTTAAGATATTTGAAGTTTTATGAGCTATGGTTTTGGTTTCGGTTTCAATTTAAAGCATTTTCCACTCTTAAATTTAATTGATTAAAAATATTTTTGAGCTTTTAGTTTGAAATGGTTATTAATTCCAATTTTCATTTCTGAAATCATTTCTGCTTGGTTATGTTTTGAGTTTTTTGAGTTCTCATAATTAATTAATTAAGATTAATTTCATGGCCAATTTTTGCTTTAAAAATAGTTTATACAACTTAAAAGCTTTATCATTAATTTTTTCCTGTGGAGAAAATGCCATGGCAAATGCGTTCTCAGGTTGTTATAAGAAACAATATTTCGAAGAGATGGAATACTACTGAAAATGATGTATCTAAAAATCAGTCCTCTACTGATACTGCAATTAGACTTCCGAATACAAAAATTATGAATTCAAATGTTGCAGATATAATTGAATATTTCCTTGATGTACCAAACTACATTATACTAAACATATCGTAGAACTATATTTTAGTATTCAAGAGCTAAAACTTACTAAACTGCCCCAATTTAAAACTGAAAAAAATTAAATTTTATAAGCAAACCTGACTAATTTTAGCTTAATGAGTATCATTGTTATTTTGTACATAAATGCTTTGCGTTTCAAAACTTTTATGAAAATATTAGGTTACGATTAAGCTGAATAAACTGATGTCGTAACAAATGCTATCAGTATTATTCAAAAATATATTTTGAATTAAAAATATTATTTTCAGTCGTATTAAATTAAACTAATGTTTTAATAAAGAACATACATTGGAAAATAACATATTAAAAAATTAGAGCTTTACGGGCATTATAAGTTTTTGTTTTACGACTTTACAAACTTTAAATACGTTTTTCTCAGACTTTCAATTTTGAAGGTATAAGTGTTTTCTAATCCCTAAGGGTTTTTTCCTGTTCAAGATAGAGCCTTGAATTTTTTTGTATATACTCCCAAACATATGTTCTATAAAATTAGTATGGATTTAGGGCTGAGATCTCTAATTATTTTTCTAAATAATGCTAAAGTTGATATTTTAAAAATTTTCGAGTTTTTTCCAGGTTTTTCTAGAAAAATAATTATTAAAAATCAACAAGGGAATAGATTTTCAAATACATACTAACTTTTGTTTGCAATAACCTAAGAAACATTATTAACATAAAATGACTAAAAAATTTTAAAAATTAAGTATTTTATAAAAGTTTGAAAAACTTAAAAAAAAATCCTAATTTTTTAAAATTGTAAAATAATGGCTAGTCAAACTGACTTTTTACTTACAGAATCAGCTTAATAATAAAATCTGTATATAAAACATCAATTATTTTTACTCTTGTCTCCAAAAAATTTTTTTGAAAAAGGATACCGTGTAGCATTAATTCTGAATAAATATTCTTTTATCAAACTAAAATGCTTATCAAAGAAAATTAGAACATTAAATTTTGATAACTTATTTTGATTTTGAAGCATGTCGTGTCATCTATTTCTTATAAAACATGGAAACAATTTTTATTATAACTATAATTCTTAGTTAAATTAATTGAAAAGCCTTTCTTATTGCATTTTATTGGTTATTTATCAGAATTTCCATTGATTAATTTCATCAAAAGTATGTTATAGAAGAATGAGGTTTTAATTGAATGTATGTGTTATTTCTAGGATCTCTTTGTTAAAGATATTTTGCACTTGGTATTGCGTCTTATTTCATCTTTACGGTTGGTTTATCCTGGATCAGGAAAATCTCGTACTATGGTGACTTTACGAATATTAGATGTGATGTACACAATTGGCTTAAGAATCGGATTTGAAATGACCCGAAAACATCTATCTGGATCTCTACAGAAATTTTTTTCATGTTTTGACAAAGTTTATGATGACAAAGGTGATCATAAAGAATTATCTGACCTTTCAGGACTTACGACCTCTGGTAAGTAATATTTTTGCTAATGACATTTTATTGTTAATATTTTATACAGACTGAACATTTATGTAATTATCTTATTGTACATTCTGACTCATTGCTTACATGAATTTATTTGTTAATTTAAATCTTATTTGAAAGGGGTAGAGTATGAATATGCTGTTATCTATAAAATATTTTTAGGCTCAAAAGGTTTCTAAAAGAAGTTTTTCTTATTTTTCTTTTGTTATGTATTGCTGCATTTCTCTCCCTTTTTTACTATTTGTTGCACTCTTTCAGATTATGTAATGTAGTCAATCAAAAAGCATTTCTTTCTATCATTAGAATTTTTGAGTTATGTACAACTTGTTTTTTAATTTTTTTTTCTGTATGAATTAAATTCCCTTTATGCAAACTTGCAAATACTTTTTAGGTAATTCACCTCTCAAGGAACAAGCTTTAGTAGAAATGCGCCAAACCTTTACTCCAGAGATGGCTTTCTTGGCTTATGTTCCATTCTGTAAATTAGCTGGAGGGTGAGTTAATTTTTCATTGTTGACTTTGTTTATCTTATGTGTAAATAACAGAAAGAACTTTATGTTTCTTGTTTCACAAATTGATCAAAAATATTTTTTAATGTTTCATTTGAACAAAATATTAATTATATGTAATATGAAGCTAAAATATCTATCCATGTTTCTTCTGCTGTATCCTTTTGAGATGTAAATTTAAAATATTTGTATAAACTTAACACCATTGTTAAAGAAAATTATATTCCAATAATGTTGAGCATCAATATTTTTTCAAAATTATAATATAAAAAAGTATCTTTGTCCTTTTGTGGACTGAAAATTTACTTATAAAAGACTATTATTAAAATAAGTTTTAAAGTGAGATTGGTTTGGGTTCAATTTGGTTGGGATTAACATGATTCAAGTAATAATGCCTACTTTATTTATCATCTGGAAAAGCTTTAGAATTTTTGTTTTGTTTTAATTTAAATACTTCAAAATTCAGGAGATGTCTATGAAAAAGAATTCTAAATATTTTGTTTCTGTTTTTTTGTTCTATGTTATTAATACACTAGTTTATAAAAGTTGAGGAAAAATTTGAAACCATGCGATAACACTGTCACACAAAAATAATTTTTCATACAACTTATGAAATATTTGTAAAAATAAAGTTGCATCAGAGTATGATATGAAAATTCGTGGAGCTACTTCTTTTAATATTGTTTGATACATTGTCAAAAATGGATTTTGTTTACATCTGCAGTAAAGGCAGTGATAAATTTCGAGACAGCCCTTTTGTAAACATAACATTAGGAGTCATTTATCTGAAAAGTTGGAAAAGTGTGCCATTGAGCAAAACTCTTTTACACTAAACCAGGGGTACTCAACCTTTTTTTCTGTTGGGCCGCATACGTATGTCAGCCATTTCACGCAGGCTGCAACATGAGGTTTAAGGGGGCTAGATAACATTGGAAATTTAGAATATAGAAAATTGATTAAAATATTATAACTCCTGTTTGGATTTCTTTTTAATTTTTATTTTTTTTAAATATTTTTTATTTTTGTCACTAACACTGAATTACAAGAATTTAAGAAACACTCCCCCACAATTTTTGCATCAGGAAACGGTTCTATATGATTACCAATTATATAACAAACTTCTGAGGATGTCTTTGTTGTTATTACCACTGACGAAACACTTTGCTGCTGTTACAAAGAATATTCAATAAAGCCTATTTCTCACCTCATGAAAGAGGTAACACATCATTAAATAATTCCTGCTTATTGTTATTTTTTAAATACAGCACTTTCGTGACAAGTACTGATCCATGTTTCTATTCCACTACAAAACAGTCAACCTCCAAATCATTCGGATTTTTTTCGCTTGCAAGGTATTAAAGATGTTCACAAAATTAGTTCCACCCATAAAATTGTCGCTACTCCACGTTGTCTGTTCTTACTAACCGTAAACGTTACAAATAGAAAAAGAATATCAATTTGCAGCTGCACGACATTGACAGCAAAAAAGCAGAATTGATATATTTGATTTCTTGTGTGTCAATTTTCAACCAAATTTTTGATACATTGTCTTATATAAAAAGAATTTCTCAGATGGATAAAAGATATATAAAAGAATTGGGTCATGACCGGGCCACTCAAAAGGGCTTGGTGGGCCGCAGATTTAGTATTGCTGCACTAAACCATGTCAGCACTTCTCTTTATTTTAACAGCTACTAAAAGCTTGTATCCAGACCAACTTTGCACAAAGGCTTCATAAAGGAGGATTGTATGCTAGACGTCAAGCAGATAGTGTGTATCCCACTTCACTGAAATGAAAAGTTTGATTTGGTACACTTGTTAACTGAAGTGCAAATCAATCGAGTTCCATACTACTAATTGAGGAGTCCAGATTTTGTTTGCAAGGTGACTTTTGGTAATTTTTGGTTAAGTAAACGCCAGGAACCTACCAATAATCCTATTATATCTTTGAAAGAAACTTATTTGGTGGGTTTAGTGTTATGTGTTGTCAGGTATATTTTTGGAGGATCTCTCTGACTCATCATCCCAAGAAGCATATCATTGCTTGGTTATATAGAAATAATATTCTTGATCCAATTTTCCACCCTTACGCAGGTGCATGGATGACTTTTTCACCTTGTGGAAAAATGTTAAACCATGCAGAGCTTTGTTGGTGAAAAGTCCATGAAGAAATTATTGCATATCAGCTCATTCTCTGAACTTGAAACCAATTGATCTTGTTGTAGATGTGCCAGGGAGAC
This sequence comes from Trichonephila inaurata madagascariensis, assembly GCA_019973955.1. Classification (NCBI taxonomy): domain Eukaryota; kingdom Metazoa; phylum Arthropoda; class Arachnida; order Araneae; family Nephilidae; genus Trichonephila; species Trichonephila inaurata. The sequence continues at coordinate 656,681 of BMAV01010626.1, read as the reverse complement.
GTATAACTACCTATTAATCTACATCCCTGAGTTTCTTCAGGTTTTTTTTAACTGCCTTGACAAAACAGTTGGCTCAGCTACAAATTGAATTTAAAAACACCATTATTTTGAGTATGTCATATAATTGTTTGAGAGAAACACACTCCATAATGAAACTTATTTTGCATTGAACTTTAATACTTTGTTTTTCGGCATATTTTTCCTTTGTGTATTTTGTGGCCGTGGTTACCTAGTGGTCACAGTATCAGACTCGTGGTAGGTGTGTCCTGAGTTCGAGCCAAGTACCGCTGAAAACACTCCTTGTAGAAGGGGCCATTGCATGCTAAATATGTCGAGGTTCTATGTCCTCCCGTTGGTGTGGTGTGGTAGTTAGAAGAGGGGTTACCAGCTGAGGTGTCGTTCTTGTTACTTGACCATGGTTCAAAATTACGAGGTCCATCACCAGTATCCCTCATTAAACTTTGTAGTAAATGTAACATACAAAATATAAGCCTAGTATTTTTCTTTTATCCCTAATTTGGGAAGAACTGCTTGATTATTATTTTTTCCACATTTCAATGAATTCCCAAAAATTAGAAAGTTTATTGTATTTTTTCCCCAGCTAATCAGTACGTGTTGGATGTTTAACAAAATAATTTGATCATAATCTTTTAAGTAATCATTCTTTTTTTGCAATTCTTTGTTAGATAATACATTTTTCAAAAATATGATAAACACTATATAGACTTTGTATTTTTGAACATTCTAATAATAAAGCTTTACACTTTTTTTTTTTTCAGAATTCATATGGAGAGAACCCTAAAAAATGATAGTCTAATACGAAATCTGTGCTTGCAACACGATAATAATACATCTCTTTCAAAATCACAATTTCCACCATCTGACCATTCAGCTAATGAAAGCTTATCTCACATGACACATCATCGAAATCAGTCTTTAGGTTTGTATAATCATTGGATTTTATTATGTAAGATATTTATATTTGTACTTTTTTAATAAAAATATTCATACTGTTTCAGAAATTGTAGTAATTTTTCATAATTTTTAAATGGAAAGTATTCATAAAAAAAGATTAGTATAAATTGCTTTATCCTTTTTAAAGTAAATTTTTTTTGTTTAAGTGATAAAATTGTTCCTTAGTAAAATACTTTTTACTTTTTATGAATATTCAATTTTATATTTATCTATTATTATTGGTGGAGAAAAGGTTACTTTGTAAGTTTTTCTAAATAAATTATAATCCTCTTGTTGGATGTTGAATATTGTTAAGACACAGGGATATTTTAGTGTCATTTTCAGTGTATATTTTTATGAATTATGAAGAAAGAATCTGGAATTTATCTTATAGTCTACTGTTTTAGTTATGAATGGTTTTTAATTATATTTTGAATATAGAATATGTAATCTGCACATATTGTGGAATATGTAAACATTTAATCTTTACATTTTATCTTTCATACATGAAGCAGGTAATGATTGCTAGCAAATATACAAATCCTTGTGCGATTCTGATATTTGTAGGTACACTGTATTTTATTAAAATATCTTTTGTGCTTGATGTTCATGAATATTCATTTTAAAAAATTTATTTAAATAATAAAAGCATGGAATAATGACTAATCTTTAAGCTGTAAAAAAGAGAGCTTTTCATCTAAACTAAGATTTTTTTCTATCAGAACAAATTATACTAAAATTTTGGCACATTGATTAAGCAAAAAGTGATTACTTGCTTAACCCTAGGCTTCTACTGAACCCAAGTTGAAGACCTCTGATGTAGAGAGAGAGAGAGGGAGAGATAGTCTGCAATGTAACTCATTTAACATCCTTGTTCATTTTCAGAAACTTTTTATATATAGTAATATTTCTAATTATTTTAGCTTTCTTTCTTTAAGTTATAAAGAAGTGAACAGAACAATGAATCCTTAGAATTGTGTGGAGCTATGATTGAGAGTGGAATATTTGACCATCAGGAACATTTAAATGATTTTTGCATAAATTGTGTTTTTAATGGTAGTCACCAAATTCTGCCTATCTGTAACCATGTATTCTGGAGCGGTATTTTTTTGTAACTGAGAAAATATATTAAAAAGTAGGAATAAAGTCTCTTTTGTTATTTAATTATGTGGTGTAAATGAAATTTAAAACGAATGCTTAATGTCTCTAATTTAAACTTTTATCAAAGGCTCTCTATATATTTTTCATTGACAAAATCAAAATTGCTTGGTTGAGAGGCTTGATCCATCTTTTCGAGAGAAATTTATCAAGGGCTAAACTAGCTTTTAAGAAAATGTTACATCTAGACAGTCTAAAGGTCAGAACATAATGTAAATACTTAATCAGTAAAACTGTAAATCCTTTGAATAATTATAATTACTTTGTCTGTTTTTTTTTAAACTCATTAATGTTAACAATTTTTTGCACTGAAGTGGATATTAAATTTAATAATAAAACTAGTTAAAAGTTGATATTTTGTTTTAGTTTAAATGCAAATGTAATATATTTGTTTATTGTTATAACAAAATAAGAGCATTTTTAAATTAGTTTTATTTTGATTTTTTTCCCTCTGATTAAATTATGATAAAGTTATGAAAAATAATATTTCTTTAATTTATATATGAAAAAATTTGATTTAGTATTATTTATACTAAATCATGCATTGCAAAAGTAAGTCAAAATATGAGCATTTGAAGCCTTCAATAATGATGTTAATTCGAATAGAATTATAGTTATTAAAAAGCAACTCTTACCATGAATCAAAATAAATTATTTATTTCAAAGATTTAAAATTTCATATTTAATTGTTTTTTTTACTTATAGTCGAGTGTTCCACAATGGTCAAAAACTTGAACCACTTTTCAATGCTTTTTTAACTGATACATCTCTTTTTGTCTTGAAAAATAATAAAAAAGAAATGATATTTTGTAGCCATGTCTGGAACTCTGGAAGACATCAATTTTAATTCTTGAAGTCATAAAAAAGTATGACTCATTTGATAAAAGTGGTTAAAGTGTACTTCTCCTACATTCGCATTGCTAGTCTTGAGTGGGACCTGTATCCATGTTCCTTGGGGACCCTTTCTGGAAGCTCCTTAACATTTTGCGATTTATTGCTTACACGTTTTGGGGGCTTCATATCATTGTTACGGCGCTAACTACTAACATCCCCTGTTGTCCTATATAAATTTTTTTGTGTGTTTGTAATAATATGTAAATTATATTTGCAGGACAAGATGAATCGTTTGTTAGTGGTATCTTTGGTAAAAATGTTAATCTTATTGGAAATAGACTTGATGTACATCTTGGTGATGATAGTCAGGTAATAACGGCAATGGATCAGCCAGTTATTTCTTCAAGTCTAAGCAATATGGAGACTTCAATGAATCTCCCAAAATACGATATAAATTTAATTAAGAGGCAAGTTATCATTTTTTTCTTTTTTAATCATTTTTACATTTAAAATTATAAATTGATTTTAAAAATTGGGCGATTATTTAACTGTATTTACAAATGTATGAAATAAAATCATACTGAAATGCATAAGTAATAATTGTGACTGAAATACATAAATTTAATAACATAAATTTTCTTGATTTTAGAAAAATGGATAACTGTCAAAGACATCTGAAAGGAAATTGGCTTGCATATTGGGAGCATGAAACTGGAAGAAGTGAAAAGGATTATCATTTTGATTTCAAGCAAATTAAACTCCAAACCTTTATTGGTAAAATTTCACCTATATGAATCTTGAAGTAAATGGAAAGTCAAACAATATTATTAGTTTTAATTATTGTTATATAATTTTATTTTTAGATAATTTAGTTTATTTAAAGCATACTTAATATTTTTTATCTCAATAGTAGGTGATTTTTGTGTGTTAAAAATTCTCTTTTTGAAGTTATAATTTTTACAATGGGGTTTTTATTCAGAATTATGAAACATTCGAATGAACGCTGTGTATAATTTTACACAACCTCAGAAATGTTTTAACATTAACATTTAATATAACTTAAGTCTCACAGAAAAAAGTTGTTTGTGAACTTAATATTTTACAGGCCATGCTGGAGCTGTTAGAGCCATTGAAGTTCTTGACAACGAAAACTCTTTTCTTACTAGTAGCAAAGATAAAACTGTCAAGTTATGGTCGCTCAGAAGTTGTGGAGATGGATCTTCTCATATTCCTTGTCAATGGACTTACACCCAACATCGAAAATCTGTGTTTGCTGTTTCATTTCTTAATTCTCTTCGTCTTGTTGGATCATGTGACAGCACAGTCCATGTGAGTGATTTGAATGTGCATGTTAACTTTTCATTTCTTGCTTTATTTTAAAATGATTCTCCTTCTCCCTCCTTTTGTTATAATAAATATGAGATGAGGTCGTGTTCAGTATTTATATTTCTGTAGATTAATTTTTAGGAATTTAGAATGTAAAACACAGAAATGTTAATTAAGTGCAATGTTATTAGTTTTGCCTGATTTTATTTCTATGATATGCTTTTAAGATTAGTGATCAATGAAACTTTTGATTTAAAATTATTACTTTTAGGTTATTTTTTAGAACACTCTTTGTGTGCACTCAATTTGTTCCAAAATTTTAGAACTAAATTCCTTCTTTTGGTCTAATTTTCAATTTCTTTTTCTATATTTTTATGAATCGCTTTCTTACATGCAATATATTTATTTGTTATTGTGAATGCATTTCATTTTTTAAAAGAAACAAAATGCTGTCTGTGTCATTTTAAAGAATATAACTTTAATTCTGAACACTTCAGGGGTATAACTACCATCGTATCGAATGATACGGAGCCCCCCCAAACTACAGGGGCACCAAAATACATAAACAAAAAATCTTAAAGTATTAAGGAAACCCAATAAAGAGTTCCCAAAGAAATTTGGTATACAGGGCCTTTCAGAACTAGCTATGCCAGTGGAACACTTTTTCAAACAGAAAAATTATCAAGCATGTATTTTATGTTAGGATTTCAATATCTAATAGAGAGCAGCTTATCTATTGCTTTATTTTGCAGAATTATAAAATTATGCTCTTCCCATGTACTAACAGAAAGTATTGGGGCATGCAAACATAATTTTTTATGAAAACTTTATAAATATTCCTTGTTTATGTGTTGGACCTCCATTACATTTTACAACTTCATTCAACCTTTTAGACTTGGATTTAATCAGATTTTCAGATTTTTTTTTTTTTTTTTACCATTTGATATAAGTCTTTTTCTAAGCTCATTTTTGTTTATGGGTTCTGTTTTCTAAATGTGCTGAATAGTATTCAGATCTAGAATCTGCGTTAGTATTCTGATTACATGTAGGCAGTTATTCTAAGTTCATAGTCTACAAATATGAACATTGTGTTTTGGATTATTATCCTCATAAAGTTTAAAATTTTATGATATGCTCATATTTCGAGTGCTTTTGTTTGAAACTGTTTTTTGTCTGTCAACACATTTTCCCCATCAATTAAATCAAGATTTCCATCACCAACTGTGTTCATACAGTTCTAGATCATCTGGCAGCCTCCAGCATGTTTCACAAAAGGAGTTTTAGATGTTTTGTTTCAGATTCATTATTGGTTTTGCACTATATATCTTGCTTTTCAGTTATTCTTCCAACAGTATTGTAATTGCTATGATCAACAATTGTAATGGATTTCCAAAAAAAATTGGAAGCTTTTGAATATAGGTTTTAGCAAATTATAGTCAAACCTTTTGATTTGCTTCACTAATGAATGTTTTTTATACATATATAGTTACTGACATACCGATAAAAGTTAAACTCTCTTAAAATGTTTCTGAGAATTACTGCATTGACTAACTTCCTAAACTCCTGACACTCTTTGAATGTGAATTTTTTAGGATTCCTCATATTTGGTGAAGTGACCATTGTAGACGAGTATGGTCGTATTCACTAACTCAACATTGTCAAGTTGCGGGTTTGAGCCGTAGTTATATATGCTGTAGAGAGGCTGATGTGCGTTAAATCTATTGAGGCTGGAAGTCCTCCTTTTAGCATGGTGTGGAAGATGAGAGAGATGGTGCCTACTCAAGCTTCGTCCTTGATTGTCGCCAGTAGCTCTCGTGTTGTTTTAGAGTGCAATGCTAATAAACACCCACTCATGTTCAGTAAAACTCATTTGACATTCTTCACTGGGCTTGTTTTCTACTGAATTGGTCATATTTTGAATTTATAAATTCTAGATTTATTTAAATTTAATATTTTACCTGTTTTCCTCTCAGTTTTTCAATAATTTCAAAGATGAATTCCAAGTTTTCTGAACAGAAATCTTTCGATCCATATCATATATGCATCTCTTAAACATCAAGCTTTGAGTTTCTAATAATTTAACCGATTTTAGAAATATTTTTATGCAGTTGATGTGCCAGAAATGATTACTTATAGAACTTGTTTTTGCAATGCCCCAATAGTTTTTCTGTCACTACTTTCAGTTATTAACGAGAAGTGTATAATTTTATAATCATTAAATATTCTAAGCTAATTTGGAGCTTTTAATTTTATTTTGACATGTATGGAAAACATTTTGACTAATTTAAACGGTTGGTTTTTCTTTTTAAAAACTTTGAATGTTTGTTTGGCCTTTGTACTTTTTTGAGCCACTATATGAGCTATATATTTACCAATATACATCATATAAAAAAGTTTGGGCATTTTTCTATGTAAAAATGTGTTCTGAGTTTCGATGCATACATTTAAAAAAACTGGAGGCATTTTTAACCACACTTTATGTGCTTTCTTTTAAATAGATAACTATATAGTGTTAAGTATAGTTATCTATTTATAACTATACTAAGTCCAGATGAAATGAATTTTAATGAGATTATACTTGTTTTACTTCAGATCCTCACTTTGCATTTTCAGTCTATGTTCAATATAGTATATTATTGAACTCTTAGTATTATTACACATGATTGCCCGTCCAAGAAGAAAAACAAGCAGATGTTCCTTAGTATGGGATATTCCTTTCCCTTACTTAATGGTTGAAACTGTATTCTGACTTCTCTTCAAATCAACTGGCATTCAGAATTGCCTGTGGCTCTGAAACGACTCTCATCTTTAAAGAGGATACGACTCCATTAATGAAATGTCCTATTTTCGTACTCCTTGGTCACTCTAAACGGTGTTGCTAATGACCAACCATCCAAAGGATGCAGCGTTCTGGACGGCGGGCAAATAGGCCACCTTTGTGTTGTATCCTGTTGCTGAGCAATGGAGCACGCTGACTTTTATCGGGTTCTTTTCGCTTGCAGGTCGATATATCGGTCATCCACTGTATCTGTTTTCCTAGGGCAGCCGCCACCAATCTTTTTTAAAGCTGTACCTATGGTTTGACTGACTTTTCAAGCTCGCGAAACGGCACTTTTGTTGATTCCCGAACTCTTTAGATATTCTGGTCAAACTACACCCCTCCTCCAGCCTTCCCTTCACTCTTCCGCGTGTGAAGTCATCAAGGTGATTTCTTCTAGCCGTATTTCACGAAATAATTCGCTTTTGCAGGGATTGTCTTTAATTTCGCCTCCGTTCATACTTTTATTGTAGTGAGCTGCGCGTCGACCTCACTCGTTTTGCGTACACTCATGTCGTCTATGACGTTTTGTTCCTGATATTTGCATACGCATCACCTTCCTGCATAATTGTGTGTTCATTATACAGATCGCAATAACCGTTTTCAAGAATTTCTTGGCTATCTGCTTATAATTTTCAATATTGCTTAAGTTTTGCACACCAATGTAGCATGGCTGTTCGGCAATCCCCCCTCCCGTATGAAATTCGAGGTTTATGCCCGAAAATATATGTTACTTTTGCGAAATACGGATCAAATTTAATTTTTCCCCCTTCAGAAAACATGATAAACCCTTGTGAAATAAGCCAATTATTGATTTTTATATGATATTTATATGCATTACAACATCTTAGATATATTGATTTCGTGTATTGAAAGAAGAGAATATATAATACAAATACGATATACAAGAAAGAAAATATACTAGTAAACAAATATATGAATCAGTTGAGTTGCATTACATCTATTCATCATTTTAGTATTCAAATCCACTAAGTAGTCATCTTATAATATCTTATACAAATGTATAATTTTTGTTTTTCTCAAAATCATGTTTTCAAAAGGGTTTACAATTTCATCATGCATTTGTAGCGGCGGTATGTATATAAACCAGTAACAGCCTCCGTACTGAAGTGATCATTTTGGTCCATTGGTATGTTACTTGCTTACAGATCAGAAGGTACCGAGTTCTGTCCTCATTGGTGACCTTAACGCTGAGCTAAGCAGCTGTCGTGGAGCCATCTACCCACCGTAAGAGCAATCAAAAGCCGACAGATCCACTTGATGAAACAATCAAAGCCATCAGACACAATGTAACAATCACAGTCGTCAGACACACTTGACGCAACAGCAACAACTAACATGCTCGGCATAACAACTATATTGCTCGTTTGCCTACCCACCAACTCACTGGTAGGAGAGTGTATTGTGTTTGTATCTATATAAGCCAGTAACATCCTCCATACTGAAGTGATCATTTTGGCCCAGTAGTATGTTATGTGTTTACAGATCAGAAGGTTCCGAGTTCTATCCTCCTCACATTTAATAACATTTTCTTTGTTTTGATTGCAAAGTTTTATAAAATAGAACATAAATTTAAAAATTTAGAAATATCTGTTATTTATGCCACCTGATCGACAGTTACATCAGATCAAGGCCCACGAAATTCATCGCGGCTAAGGGCTAGATTTTTACGCCTGTCGTTAGCCTTAGCTTTGAGCACCATGCAGGTGACAATTTGATTTTGCTCGGTTCCACCCGAAGTTTGAGGGAGACACCCTGGGGAGTGGTCAGAGGGCTCCCACCTCTCTTGCCCTTCCACCAACCTCACAAGAAGACTTTCAGCTTGACGGCTATTTAGAGTACCACCATGCCGCGAAGGCACTATACATTTACAAACATCCACACCTTCTCTGGGATTCGAACCCAGGCCCTACGGCACTGTAGTCAGTGATACTAACCATTATACCAGATGGGCAGTTAGAAAAACCTGGATTTTCTTTATTAAAAAATTGGGTTTCTTAGATTATTTAATTGATGATTACTAAGTACATTTTTTGGAATTTTGTTTGCTGTAATTTCCAGTACTAAGTGCGAATATATTCTATAATTCAATATTTTTTTTTTTTTTTTTAAAGTCTCTTGCGAATTTTTGGAGGTGGAAGAAAGATAAATCAGAATATTTTTACAAAGCAAAATTTTCGTAAAACTGTAAAAATAATTAAGTTGCTTTGTGAGTCATTGCCTATATTTATATATTTGTCACCTATTATTTATTGCAAATCCTTTTCAAATAGGGATTTTTTTGTATTTTTATTTTTATTTTGAATAAATAAAGCAGGAAATCCCTTAATATTATCTGAGAGCTTTTCATAATACTAGTAATACACTTAAAAGTAACTTCGTATTGGTAATATGAAATATTTATTTATTAAAATGAGTAAGATTTAAAAATGTTGTAAAGCAAAGTTAGCATTATAAATTATGTTTTTTGAAAACAAGGATGTTCTTTAGTCGCCCATCCGGTGTATTGGTTAGCGACACTAACTGCTGTGCCGTAAGACCCGGGTTCGAATCGTGGAGAAGGCATGATTGTTTGTAAATGTATAGTGCCTTCACGGCATGGGGGTACTCTAAACAGTCGTCGAGCCACAAGTCCTTGTGTGAAGTTGGTGGAAGGGGAAAAGAGATGAGTGACCCTGACCATCCCTAGGGTGTTCTCCCTCAAAATTTAGGTGGAAAACAGGCCAAATCGTACTGTCACTTGTATGGTGCTCCAAGCTACGCCTAACGACATGCGTCACTTAGCCCTTTACTACGATGAATTTCGTGGGCCTTGATCTAGCCTTTGTCGATCAGGTGGCATTAGTAACAACAACAAGATGATATTCTTTTGTATTCATTGTTTTGGAAAAGTTGAATAAAATATGTTTGTAAAAATGTATTTTAAAGATTTATTTTGGTAAAAATCATCCAAATAATATGTTATTCAAAGAATTGATGAAGTCCTTATTTTATTTTTAAAAATGACTTATAAATGTGACAGTAACATTTTATTTTAGAAGTGACATAAATGAATAGGATTTGATTATTGCATTTACAGAGCACTTATGAGGCAGTAATATGTTAATTAATATTTAAGTTTGTTTTATAGAATTTAGTTGAAATTTCTCAATAAAATAATATATCAAAAGTTTCTTTAAAGCTTTGATATTTCTTAAAATATATATAGTGTGTGTTCTGTATTTTGAGTTTCTCTCATATTATTTATTATGTGCTAGGTTAAATAAATTATTTTTTTATTGATGTTTTTATGTCAGTTCTTGAAATATTTTATTATTTTTTTAATAGATATGGGACCCCTTTATGGGTTCTTGTATCAAACAATTGGAGCCTACTAAAGGAAGTCCTGTCACTGTTCTGGAAGCTATGCCTTCTCCAAGTATGACATTTTTAGCTGCGACCACCAACTCAACTGTCAGGTAAAATTATTGTTAAAAGATCAAAGATAAATCAGATAGTATTTATAATTTTTATACATAAATTAAATTTTTTTAAAGTTCTTTTTGTAAAAATAGGTCCACATGCCACTCTGAGAGGTAGAAAAGAGTAAAATTGAAATTAAAACATGAACTTATGGTATTGGTAAAGCAAACAAATGATACCAAAAGTTGTGCAAACTGATTTTTTGTTCACAGAAAAACTCACAGTGGCAGCCATGCATGTTCTGCGCCGGTGAAAGAATGACAGGTGCACCCTCTAAAAGATTCCTGGTGTCAATTTTGCATGTGATAACGATTCTCGCTATAAGATCTTTTGCCGAGTCCACAGGCATCTTGTACACTAAAGATTTCATGTGCCCCCTGGAGAAATAATCCAATAGGCTTTATTCCACTGAGCGAGGAGGCTAAGCTATGTGGCTGCCATGTCTGATCAATTGTGCTGGATATGTGGCATTCAAGAAGTAACATTCAATGGATCTTATAGTGAGACTTTTTTTCGTTACTGCTACCAACAAAATTAATACATCAGAATTCTTTGAGAGGGTGTGCCAATCATTCGTTCTATGCTAATTTGAGTACTTGCTGTGAGTTTTTATCTGAGCAATAAATCAGATTTTGTAACTTTTGATATCGTTTATTTACCTTCCAGATATTATTTCTAATTTTACTCTTCTGCTTCTCAGAGTGGAGTGCAACTCTATGTCCATGGCAATTATTACTCATCTGATTGGGTACTATTCTCCCTCTTATTTTCTAAAAACTATTTAAACTCCCTTTGCATAGTAATATGAATTTGCAACATATTCCACAACATACAAACTGGTGCACTTAAACATTTTTTTAGATGCAGGCTTTTTATTGCTGTATTTTGGTCACAGATGGGAAATTTGGGCCTAAGATTAACATATTTAATGGCTGGTGTTCCATCATTGTGTGCGCTCTAGCTATTTATTTTTAATGCAGTGTACATCGGACACTGTCTTTACGGTATTAAATAAATTTATTAAATAGTTATTGCTCAATTTTCAACTAAAACATCGACAAAAGAGTGACCCAGGTACTGCTGTTGTTTATAGTTATTCTTCACTTGTTTCTGCAACTGTTAATTGTGTAATAGTAATTTCAAGTGAATCTAAAAGAAATGGACAGTTCAACTAATTTTTAATAACTTATATGTTACGTAGTTTTTTAAAAATATTCTATATCTTCCTGATACATGAATATCAACTGTTAAGGCATCACCCTATTATAATTAAAAATTTTCTGTTTCAATAAGACTGTGCTGTAAATATCATGTGTGAATTAAGCACGCTTAGTGTTAATTTCCTATTTTTGGACTAATACTGTTTTATTTTGAATTCCCAAAGACAAACTTATATCATAAGTCAAGGTAAGAATGTGTAATTGTGATAAAGTAAGTATGAATGCAATTCTTAAATAAAAGTATAAGACATTTTTTTTAAAGGTTCTTGGATGCCCGCACCTGTAAATATATGCATGAATTTAAAGTAAATGTTGGAACTACTGGTCTCATCCGTTCTTTGGCAGTGAGTCCAAATGGGTATTGGCTTGCAGTGGGTCATTCAACTGGTATGTTATCTGTGTTGGACGTACGTACAGGACTTGTAATTGGTACATGGCTCGGACATGAAGGAGAAGTCTTGCAGGTAAGGAGTCACATGTTAAAGTTCTTGTTCCATAAAATATTTATCATGTAGGGGAATGATGTGTATTGAATAAGACTAGGTTTCAAACTCCTCACAAGGTGTGATGTAGAAGTTAAAAAAGCGATATATATCACTATGAGGGTTGCTCTTCTTACTTGAGTGACTCAATTACAAGTTATGTTGGTAATAATTTACATGTAACTCTGTATTAAAGGAAAGCAATATTTTTAAAAAACTAAACAATTGGTGCTTTTTGTATTTTAAATAAATTTATTTTGTACATTTATCTTTTAATTCTTAAACATTATGCTTTTTGAGTATTTGCACCAAAAAGCAAGACCTTTACTTCCCAAAATTTAAAAAAAATTAAAGTTATATTTATTTTAATTATGAAAGGCTTGTATCTTTTATGCCTCATTTTTTGATATTCCATTTCACACAATATTTTTGAACTTAATCAAAACATTAAAAACAAAATTAAAGAATAAAGTTTCTCCAATCCTGAAAAGACCGACTCTTTTTAAATGTACATTTGAACTGTTGAACCAAATGAAGTTGATTTATTTTTTAAAATCTTTTTTTTCTATGTTTTTTTAAAAAATTAACTGAAGTAACTCAGTGAATCTCTTTTAAAAAAAAAACTTATCAACAAATATTTAACTGTTTTGTATATTAAATTACAATTTCTCTTTTTTTCCTTCAAGAGTCATACATTACTTAATATGTCAAGATTTTATTAACTGTACATATTGTGCTGTTTTTTCCAGTTGAAAGCCTTTAATAATTCTTATTTTGTTACATCTTCATTGGATCATTCCCTGACGGTTTGGGAGTTTGAGGATACTCAAGCTAAGTGCAATCTTAAAGGTATGTTAATTTTTTTTTTTTTTCAATCCTGCAAATTTTTAGATTGCTAATTTTTTATAACTTAGTAGTTTTTTTCCCCTTCTTTTCTGTAAGAGCTGTTATTTTATATATTTTTATAAGCTTTTAAAAGTTCTCATTTGGCATTTAAATCATTTACAAAGAACCTCCTATTCTTTTAAAACTTTGGGTTGAATTCTACATTTATTTATGCTGCAAATATCTTCATCTTTTCATCATCTGCTAACGCATATTATATGGTAATAAATTGATGGACTGTTGTGATACACACATACACACAAATAATGTCTGCTTAATCTAGGATAAAGAAGTTTCCTTTTGATTGTCTTAAGATTTAACACGTAGTAGCATCAAGACTCAGGTATTTTGAGTGGTTAGAAAAGTTTCTACAATATATTAATTCTAAAGTTTAAAATTTTTGTAAAATATAATTTCGAAAATTATACAAAAAGTATCAAAATTTGAAATAACTGAAAAACAAAATTTTTGTTAAAAAAAGATGTGCTTAGTTTTTATTCTTACTGTTGTGTTAAAAATTCGATTTTTAATAAATTTTATATTTTTTTAGGACCTATGGAGCCAGTGACAAGCATTTGCTTTTACGGAAATGAAGTAATATCTGGTACAAGTGGCAACAGAATTGGTCTGCATTCAACCACAGATAAAAATGTAAAAAAATTGTATATATGTATGTAATGTTTATTGAGAGCCAGTGCTCATTTACAGTGATATATTTGTGTATCTGAAAATTTACTATTTAAGTTCTGTACTATAATTTCCAAAAAAAAAGAAAAGAAAGAAAATGGATTGTAGTTTTATTACAAATAGGTTTCTAAAATGTAAGCGAAAGGACATTTAAATATTAGTCCTGAAAATTTTTTTTAGAATAGTTATCATTCATCTTAAGCTTATTCAGTTTTGAATATTAAATGGAGCATGTAGTACCTAACAGAACAAAAAAAGCCACTGCCTCTCATTTAGGTACTCAGTTTTACTGTGTTCTTTCTAAAATTAGGTAGTGATTGTCTGATTTCCAATCAATCAAACATATAAGTATTCATAGCAAGACAACCAGCATGCTATGCCACTAGATTAGTAAAAATTATTTTTCCTTATTGCATGCGGAGAATAATTTAAGGATGTTTATAATGCATTTAAATGATCTTTGATTGTGTGTTATTAATTGGGGTGAATTATAAGGGATTTTAGTGCACTTTTAAACCATGTATTTTGTTTTATAGTGCATAATAAACTTGTCAAAAAACAACATTTTGTGAAATTTATAGGAAACTCCTAGATGATCTGATATAAACCCCGATTTTAGCTTCAGCTAGTTTGTTGTCTAGACGTCCATTTTCATTAATACTTTTAATAGCATAATATCATATTCATTATTTAATATAGTTGCACTTCAGAATAGCACACACACACACACAACAGTTTTAGTATTCAGTGATGAACATCAATCAAGAACTACACAATTTATTTATATTAGATAAGATTTGGGTGTTAGATAAATTTGTTTTACTGGAATGTATTCATGTCTTGTTACATAAATTGATTTTTTTATTCTATGATGTTATTGTAACATTATCAAAAAAAATTTTTTATTAGTGATTTAAAACTTAAATATAGTAGTTTCTTACACCTTTCCCTTGGGTAAAATTTAATTTGTCTCCTGTTTTCCCTTAAAAATAATAGTTTATTTAGAAGACAGTATCTGGCTCATGGAGATTTTCAAATTTTCTTATCTGCACCTTAGTCTAATTCTAATTTTAAAATACAGAATTGCACATCAAATACATGGCTGTTTGGTAAAATTTTATTTGAGGGAAGAAGGTATTTCAAACCTTATAAGTTAAGGGAGGTGTCTAAAACGACTTTACTTACCTTCCTTGGACTCTGTTTTGACACAACTCTTTCCAATCAAGAATCTATCAAGCACAATTAGAAGTCGTTTGAAAAACCCTTATATCAAAATGGGAGGTTGCGAACTTTGAACTTGTACCAGCATCGCGTAGCTCATTATACTCCAAGATATTATTCTGTTGAAAATTACTGAATGGTAGGTAAATGTAATGCTTTTAAACAAAGATGCAAGTATTCAGTGTCGATTACATTAGTTTACATTTGTATTTTGGCTTGGCATTTTGAGGAAAAGGCTTTTCATTTGCTAATTTCCTCACCTTGTTCATTCACATGACTCTGACTTCTGTTGAGTTTTTTTTTTTTTTTTTTTTTTGCAATATTTGATGAAATTCAAAAGGAAAAAGTTAAAATGAATACTCACCAGTAGTTAGATAATGGAATGAGGTGGTGAACCTTCGGTATACATGACTCAAATTTCAAGAGCTACTGTTTGAGAAATCCAGTTGACTGCATGAGAGTGAGTGTTATATTAACGTCGCACTATAAAGTTGCACGAGGGCTATTGGCTGTTTGAGAGATATTTGCCAGAAAACATGTTGCTTCTGTAATGCTTACTTCTATTCACGAAAGAGTCTGTTTAGTTATGGTGCAGAGGACATCAACCACACTGGTTCTCGACTTAACTTCATTTGAAGTAAACAAGAAACATGCGACATTACCTCTTACTGGGAAAGAAACTAGTATGGCAGGGGAAGTTTGATGCTCTAAAGAAGCATCATGTTGGATGGATACACAGAGTTTGAATGCTACGTTTTCCTCTTTTAGGGTACAATTGGCTATAATTTTATTTTTATAATTGTCAATGCTTGTTGACATAGGGCTCATAATTTCAACATATTTCTAGAAAGTACAGATATTTACCTGATACATTGGCTTTTTAGGTCCATAGCCATATAGAGCATATTTTGGATTTTGAATGTTGGGGGGGGGGGGGCCCCCAAAAACTCTTTCCCTTCTTTTTCAACTCTTTCCCATCCGGGACTATCTAGGACTGCTTTTCTGCCACAGTAACTCTTAAAATATGATTTCCTCTATTCATATTATGAAAGCTATGCTATACTTGTTAATAAATGGGACCATACTTCCTATTGATCCATCTTGTAACCTTTTAAACTTTCATTTACTGATGAACCAGATACATATTCTTGCGTGTATGCCACATCCGTTTATTAATAATATAGTATAAACCTAGGTACATACTTTATTGCATAAAATTCTGTCCAGTATGTCTGAAAATAATGAAGCAAAAATTAAATATTTCTTGAATTTGAATTTTTCAGTGTATTCACTACTCGGAAAATTGTATTATTATGTTAATGGAATGTATGATAAAGATTAAGAATTATGTTAAATTACACTTTACATATATCATAGAAACCTCGTTTTTCTGTTGCATTGTTTGTTTTGTGCATTTTTATTGGAGAATAGGAAGAAATGTTTGTCATGCATATAGTTTTCTCTTAATAAATAACTTCTAACAATTAATTAATTGTTTTCTAATACTGCATTATAAGTATTACTCAAAAGGAATCGACATTTTTTGGGAATGTATTGAACTTTTTTTCTTTTTCCTTAGGTACAGTTTTCCAGGATTATTTAATTTGATAATTTAACACAGTGTTCCCCAACCTTTTTATCACCGCGGATCGGTCAACATTTGTAAATTTTACTGCAGCCTGCTGAGGGGGTGGACGTTGATTGTTTATATTTGAGACGGTTTTTATTTAATAATTTTAATTTAATTGTATTTAATCGTGACTTCAGAATAAAATATAGATACAACAAAGAATGGGTATAAATTGATTTAACAAGGAATATAGAGTGATTTTCATAAAAAGTAGCCCAAACCCAAGAAAAATATACCACAGTAATTAAAAGGGAATAATTTAATGTTTCTTGTGTGGACCGGTAGTATTTGATCCACGGACCGGGGGTTGGCGACCACTGATTTAATATATGTATTCACTATCCCTGAGCATTGGAAGAACTTAGTATTATTGTGTGACTACATTTTTTTTTAAATGCATGAAATGTCTATATACAATTGTATAAAATGTTTGACATCTTAAATAATTCAAATGAAACAATTGTCTTTATTTTAAAGTTTCAAAATTCAAGAACTTATTCTGTTGTCACACTTTTGAATGTATACAAGATGGCAGTTAATATCTTAAACAATAACTGATTTTTCAATATCTTTTATTACAGGCTGTGTACACAAGCACTAGATTGCGCTCGGACACCTTCAAAGGAGTGTTGACTACAATGGCTCTTCTCCCTCTAAATAGACTTTTGTTATTAGGGACAGATAATGGAAATGTTGTTCTTTTATCTTAAATTTTTCTTTCATTCATTTTAAAGGACCATTCTGTGATGAATTCAACAATTGTTTTCAGCACTTCATATAATTATCAAATTGCCGCAATAGTTGTGTAGAACGCATTTTTAATTTTTAGGTTTCTTTGGATAAAATATGCAACTAATTTCATGAACTTTGCAATGAACTGAGAAACATTCACATAAACAAAGTTGATATTCTATCGTAAATCATTGTGGCATAAACAAGTAAATTTTGCTTTTGTTATTGGTGATTGCTCATCCAAGTCCTGTGATAATATTTATTTAAAATGCTGTTGTGTATACTATAGAGGCTATCAAGTTTCAGAATGTATTTTTAATAATCAACTGAAAGGATCCTAATCTCGTTGTAAAAATTTAACCAAATGATTATTTATTAAAGTCAATCCAAAGAGATGTATAGAAATCATATGAATTTTGAATAATAAACTTTGCTATGCAGTCTTTAGTTCAGAATGGTTATTCTATTACTAAACATATGTTTGGTATGTTTAAATTTTTATTCAGGTACATAAGAAATCATCTTAAATATAAATTAATTTATTTCTTATGTGTGAGATTGTGGTGTTATAACGTGAACAACATTTTTTAAGCAAAGTTGATTACCTTTTGATATTCTTGGATCAAGTTGTTTTAGATTTTTACAAATTAATTTTTGTAATCAATAGCATTATTTCTAATATTATTTTCTCTAGTAACTTTGGATTCCACAGAGTAATATAGGCAAAGAATGGAGAAAATTGATGTGCCTAAATGCTTTATTTAACAATGAAGTCTTGGCTCTAAGCCTAAGAGATGCTGTTCAATACTCAAATTCACAACTCATTCACAAACTGTAAACTAAGTGCGAAATAAATGATGTGGCTACGAGTGTTTCTCAATTTAAATAAAACATTTATTAAGTATTTACAAGGATGCATAAAAAAGGTTAAATATTATCGGGCACGCTCCTAGCCGTCTCCTTCCTCCAAACGCATCTAGAGGAATTCTCTCTCCCTCTCTTTTCGGAGCGCTTTTCCTCCCCCTGTTGCCACCAGAGTAAAGAGAAACTAGGCTCACACCGCTCCTCGGGTCAGTCGCTCCTTGGGTGCGTAAGATTAACTAGGCGCTCGCCCCTCCTCGGGTCAATCACTCCTTCGCTCTTTGGGTGCTTTCGCAACATTCTTCCACCTTTGAGTTTTCTTGCTGTAAAAAAACTCAAACACAACATATAAAATACAACAGTAAGATTAACAATATAGGTGCTACAGAATGCTGGTGTTAAAATAAAGCAAAATTTACAGTAAACAAAACTTTAACAAAATACATTTTAGGCATATGTCAAACGCTTAGGAGAAATTATTTTTTTGCCTCTCCTTGTGCGAAGGACCGAATCAGTCAGATCTTTAGGTAAATTAATCTCTGGTTCTTGCAGTTCTAGATTGTAAAGTCTTTGCACTGGTCTCATCAGTTCCCCTGTCTCAGTTTTGACCCAAGCGACTCTAACATTTCCATCTTTTCCAGGAATTAGTTGAATTACTCTAGCAAGAGACCACAGAGTCCGATTCTTTAAACTATTTTTTACCACAAGTACTTCTCCCACCGTTAAGGGTCTTGATTTCCGATACCGCTGCGTTTGCTCTCTTAGTTGGCCTAGGTACTCAATTCTAAATCTTTTCCTAAGCTGTTCCCAAATGGTTTGAACATGTCTAATCCTCTTATTGATTTCTTGATGATCTAGACAATCTATGTCAGTTACATCTGACGTTTCGATTTCTTGTAAAAACATGGCTGGTGTTAATGGTGATAAATCATTAACATCCTCAGAAATGTAAGTTTAGGGTCTAGAATTCATCACATGTTCACATTCACATAGTACAGTATTTAATTCTTCGTAATATAACGAAGCTTTACCTAACATTTTTCTCAAAATTTGTTTTAACATTTGAACCATTCCCCCCCCCCCCCACCATGCGGCACTGGAAGGGTTAAATTTCCATTTTATTTTTTGGATATTAGCTTTAGATGTTACTACATCCCAGTCAATAGAATTTAGTGCGCTATTAGACCCAACAAAATTTGTTCCATTATCCGAATAAATAATGGTCTGTCGGCCTCTTCTCGAAATAAATCTTCTTAAAGATTGTAAAAATGCTGCATTTGAAAGAGATGTAATAAGTTCAAAATGCACTGCATGGAATACAGCACAATTGAATAATACTACCCAGCCCTTACGCTTATCTTTTAAATGAAGTGGGCCTGCAAGATCAACTCCTACAACTTGAAATATTTTAGAGTTGCTTACCCTATCTTTCGGTGAAGAAGATGGTACCACTTCCGTTTTTTTAGCCGAAAATCTTTAGCCCCTAGTGCATTTTTGTATTATTTGTCTAATTAATTTTCGCGCTTTTAAAATCAAAAAATTTTCTCGCAAATGATTCATTACAATAGATACAACTGCATGCATAAGTTCCTCATGTTTACGCACGATTATCGAATGAACAACTGGGTGTTCGTTAGGTAAAATGATAGGAAACTTAAAATTGTCTGTATCTTCTCGAAAACTAAGTTTTGTTCTAGCACGCAAAATTCCAAATTGATCTGAAAATGGTTTTAAAGGAGGTAATTTCTCATCCGCTACTCCCTCAAAAATTTTTATTTGTATTAATTTAATTACAATTTTTTCCGCATGATCAAATTCAGAAAATGTTATTTCCGAAGTATTACAAACATCGATTCTCTTGACATTTTTAAAGAAACGAAATATCCAAGCAATCATGCGAACAACTTTTAAGTAAGATGAGAAATATTTACAGTGCCAGTTAAACTCCTCAATTCTCTTAGCGGTAGTAACCAAAACAGATTTCCTTAACTAAATTTATCGCCCCTTCATCGGGGACTTGTTTTGATCTCGGGCATTGAACCGGGTTTTCGGACAACCAGGTGGGTCTCTCCCACCATCTTAAATAAATAAGCTGTTGAGAGCTACAACCCCGAGAAAGAATGTCCGCTAAATTCTTTTTTGAAGGCACGTGTTCCCAGCTACTAACATCGGAAAGGTTTCGGATTTCTTTCACCCTGTTAAAAACAAATACGCCCCAATCTCTAGTACGTTGTATCCATGCTAACGCCGTCATGGAATCTGTCAAATAATATATACGCACATCTGGCAAGTT
The DNA here is from genome assembly GCA_019973955.1 of Trichonephila inaurata madagascariensis. Classification (NCBI taxonomy): domain Eukaryota; kingdom Metazoa; phylum Arthropoda; class Arachnida; order Araneae; family Nephilidae; genus Trichonephila; species Trichonephila inaurata. Next base: position 636,097 of record BMAV01010626.1, on the reverse strand, counting down.
TAAGTCGTTCTTAACAGAAGCCGCAAGTCGGGCTCCAAATGTACAATCTAATAATTCCAAACGGGGGATAGAAATATCTTTAAAAGGAGCTACCCTCGCTTTTGCCTGTATCAGTTTCACGAAAACATTTTCCTCATATTCTACCCTCAAAAATACACAAGCGGCATACGCATTTTTACTAGCGTCACAAAACACATGCAATGTTATCTGTTTAATTCCATTAGAGCTCAAATTCAAACATCGAGGTATTTTAATACCTGCAAGTATAGGGAGTTGCTCTAACCACTGTTTAACTTGATTTAAAATATTTTCTGGGAGATTTTCATCCCATTTTAATTTCGAAATTTCCTGTAAAATTAATTTCGGTTTTAAAGTCACAGGAGCCGTAAAACCAATCGGATCAAAAATATGATTAGCTATGGATAACAATGACCTTTTAGTTATAGCCTTACCTTCATTTTTCTGACAGTTAATATTACATGATAAACAATCATCTTTGAGGTTCCAAATTAATCCTAAAACCATAGTCTCAAAGTTATCAGGTTGGCTTTCCAACTCTGAAAATTTTTCAGGATTTAATAAAACGTTTGACTGCCAGCCTCTTAAATTAAAATGTGCTGAAGATAATAATATTTTAGATTTAACTATAAATTTTTGCAACTGTTCTTCGGTCTCAAAACTAGTCACACAGTTGTCAACATAAAACGATTTCCTCAAAATTTTAGCTACATTATCTAAATGGTTATCTAAATTATCTAAATGGTTCTACGTGATCTGTAATACCAAGAGAATCGAGCTTCCACAAATCGGAAATACACATATCATTTACGAACATGGAAGTAACATTCATAAAATGATTTTTATCTAACTTAGTGTCATTTCTATAAGTTTTTCCCATAAGCGTCCAACCCCTAATTTAGTTTTTATTGCTACAGGGCCAGATTTTAAATAGAACATAGTTCCAGTC
>BMAV01010626.1:619776-635030 GCA_019973955.1 Trichonephila inaurata madagascariensis | reverse complement strand
GTTTTTATTGCTACAGGACCAGATTTTAAATAGAACATAGTTCCAGCCAGTAGCTTTCCAGCTACATCTGCTCCTAGTAATATTTCTTCCCCCCCCCCCCAAATTATGTGACCGCTATCTGATAAATTAATTTTTCTATTTTTTAATTCGTTTATCCAAGGACCATGTCTGATACTCAGAACATCATTACATATAATTTCTTGGTCATACACATTTAGGTTACAAGTATAATAATTATCAATATCAGTTAAACAAATTTTATAACATTTATGTCTATACCTTTTTGTTTTTGAACCGCCAAACAAAGAATGAACAAACTCTTCTTCTTCTTCATATTTAAATCCTAAATTTTCAGCAGTGGATTTTAAAATATAAGATTTTTGAGATCCGGTGTCAATTAAAGCTCTTACTAAACTCTTATGGTTTCCGTTTTGCAACACAACCACAAGAGTCTGCAAGAGAACTTCAGAAGTGCAAGCTTGATTAGCCAAAACATTAGAGCTAGATGAACTAGCAGTCGTGCTATTCTCAACACTTGCACTTTCGGTTTCCAAACCCGATCTCAAAGGCAATTTAGAGCATAACACAGGATAATGCCATTTATTACATATTATGCATTTAACATCTGATCTACATGAATGTGACCCCTTATTAAACAAATATAACACACGCCTTTCTTTATCACAGCATTCTTCTTAACATCATATAACAGAAGCTGCGTCACAACAATTTTCAGAGGCATGCGTTTTTTCACAAAATATACAATTATTACTATTCTTAAATTTAAAGTATTTCCTGTTTTTAAAGTTACTATTAAATAAATCTGCAGTAGTGGAAATATTTCCTAATTTTTTCTTATAATTAAATTTCTCAGAATCAAAACTATTCCTAGCTAGTTTTATTCTGTCTTCACTAGATACTTCTATCGATAAAAATTTCATAAGAGAATCAAGGTCTTTCTTACCTGATTCATCTGATGAATAGCCAACGTATCTCTCCCAGGCGCGCAGAATTTCAGCAGGAAGATAGGATTCCACCAGCGGGAACTGCATGACAGCATATTTTTCTTTTGTGACTCCCAAGGATTCTAAGGCGCGTAGCTGGCCCTCAATCTTGTCATACAGCGAAGACAAATTTACTTTCTTGACTTCTGTGTTCTGTAGAACTAGCTTTAAAAGTTCTCTAGTATACACTTGAATCAAGACATCCTCTTGTCCGAACCGCATTCTCAAGTATTCAAAAGCCTTTCTGTAGTTTTCAGGGGTCACCAGAAAATTTTCAACTATATCCCTGGCCCGGGATTTTGGAGTTGTTGCCTGGATGAGATATTGAAACTTGTCTCCATCATCAATGCTCTCATCTTCATGGATTCTCTTAAACTGGTTGTGGAAACGCAGCCAATCCATCAGCTCTCCAGAAAACTGCTGGAAGGATCTTGGGAAGACGCAAAGATGAAGATGTAACCAGGCTGTGGCTGTCCTTCTGTCCCAAAGCATCTGTCTTCATGATATTTTTTACGCGGACTTGCCAGGCAATCATTTTTTTCAGCATAGCCTTCAATGGCTTCAAATTCAATATTGTACGCTTCTTGCGTACAGTTTGACTCGATCATTAATTCTAAAACGTCATCTTCTACTTCTTTAAGTTTTGTGCTTTTTATCTTTACTTGTTCGAATGCAGTTTCTACGGCATTCATATCTACATGATCATTTTTGCTAATTTCCTGAAGATGATTTACAGTCTTCGTGAAGGCTGTCCTCAACGGCGTGCGTCTCAGTTTTAAAGCATTCATGTTCTACTTTCTTATATTCAAAAATGTTTTTCTAACACTCGTAGCCCACCCGGGGGTGCCAGAAAATGTTCAATACTCAAATTCACAACTCATTCACAAACTGTAAACTAAGTGCGAAATAAATGATGTGGCTTCGAGTGTTTCTCAATTTAAATAAAACATTTATTAAGTATTTACAAGGATGCAAAAAAAAGGTTAAATATTATCGGGCACGCTCATAGCCGTCTCCTTCCTCCAAACGCATCTAGAGGAATTCTCTCTCTCTCTCTCTTTTCGGAGCGCTTTTCCTCCCCCTGTTGCCACCAGAGTAAAGAGAAACTAGGCTCACACGTCTCCTCGGGTCAGTCACCCCTTCGCTCCTTGGGTGCCTAAAGGCCGTATCACACGTATATTTTTCATGCAATTTTTTCGTCCAATTTTTGGCTGAATCTGAGGGGGAAGGGTTGCCGTAAACAAAACGACACGCTCTGACGTCAGCCGCGCTCTATCTCCACATTGAAAAATTACTGGCCGATTTTTCTGCTTCGGAAAATGAACATCCAAAATTATTTCTTTCATTTCGCTTGCGTAATTGTTGATGGGTGTAAACTAAAAATAGAGCACCATTCTATTTAAAATATTATACGCCGTTAAAATATTATACACCATTAAAATATTATACGGCATATCTGAAGTGTTAGACGAAACCGGAGCCGCCATCTTGTTTATGACGTAGGGCGCCGAAGAACCCCATTGGCTGGAATTTCAAGCAATTTTATTTGGAACAACTTCTTGAGCTCGCTAGCAAAAAATTGTTCTAAAGCGGTTGCTATGGCAACTGAGTAAAAATTGCACGAATTGAACGAAAAATTGCTTGAAACGTGTACGTGTGATACGGCCTTAAGATTAACTAGGCGCTCGCCCCTCCTCGGGTCAATCACTCCTTCGCTCTTTGGGTGCTTTCGCAACAGATGCTAATCTACAGTAATCTGTGGCCATATTCTGTACTGTCGTGTTTAGCGTTTTGATTTGTTAAATTTATAGTGATTTAGTACAATATTGATGATTTTGTAAATTTAATGAGAAATGATAGGCAAGAAAATAATAGCAAGCCTTTATATAAAAAATATACACAGAGGTAGATCATTAATAAATTTATAGAAACGATAGACCTCAAAATTTTGAATCGTAAGGATGACACCTAAACAAACATCCTATTTTTTACTTTGATCACAGTATTTTTAATGCGCACCAGGTTCATGACGATCTTTGTAGGACTCAATTTGCTACTTTTGTTACTCAACTAATTAATCTACTGAGAATTTAACCATAAATTGAAAGGCTTTTCAGCACTAGCTGGGGTCAAAGCACCATGAATTCTCTGGGCACACCCATATATGTATGTATATAAGAATAGTTCAGGGTTCCCGTTTTTAATTGTTATACTGTGCAAAAGTTGCCTTTTTCTCTAACAAAACAAAAAAAGGAGGGAAACAAAAGCATCTTCTTTTATGTTGCACTTTAAGTTTTGAAAAAAGAAGGAATTAACTATTTTTTAAACAGTTTAACTTACCAATGCCATAAAGCTATTTTTTTACGTATGAACTTTGGGGGGGGGGGGGATATGAAGAACAAGAGGAAAAAATTAAATCTGTAAATTCAAAATATTTATTGTTTGCACAATTAGCTATATTTTGTAATTTAATTCAACTTAACCTTTTTACCTGTAATGAACAGGAAGCATGTTTTTCATTTCCATTTCTTTAACTAAAAAAATGCTCTTTGAGACTAAATTTCTAAGAAAATTTGCACATAACCAGGATTGAATTCTGGAGTATCACAAGCAACTCACACATTTGACACACTGCTTTTCTTATGTGATAAACAGTTGCATGTGGCATGTTCAAGTTGCTTAGAAAACGGATATACACCAAGTTACTTTGTCTTTTACTCACTTGCCTACAGATGTTAATGTAACAATTAGTTTCTCAATAAATGTTTCTGCATATGTTCTCACTTACTTTATGAATATTGAGTGTTAAAATTAGTTAAAAATAGCTAAGAGTGTGTAATCAGATCTTTGCTAGAAAGAATTTGGATAATCCCCTTTTGAACTTTTGCCAAATAAGATATCACTAAACTTTTAACAAAATATATGAATTTTCAAAAAGTAGTTGCAACACAGTGGCTAAAAAAAAAAATGTTTAAACAAAAAAATCTCTACTTTTGCGATTTCTGAGTACAAAATAGCACAGTTAATTAATAAGTACCCTATTAGCTATTATATATTGTGTGAAAGAGTCCTACTATCGCTTTATAAACAAAGCTTCATTCCTTAAATTGACATCTTCAAAAAGAGATAGATTCTTTCTGATGAAATAGCATGTAAATGTGCTATTATCGTTGACTGCATTTGCCAAAAAATTGAATTTTTGTGAGTGCTTGATTTTAATTGTAATTATGTTGAAAAGTCAATGAAATTCCTGCCAAGAAAGTATATGGTTGTGAAAGTCTGAATTTGCAGGAAATGAGTACATAAATTAGCAAAGAAACTTGAAAGAAGAACAACGAAGCCTAAACAAAAAAAAATTTCTTATAACATCTCCATTCATTTGAAACGTTCAAATGCTGTTCAGACCAAGTATCCTCATACAGCATCCCTTCACTTATTAATTATATACTTACTTCACTTATTGTACAATTTTAAAAGGAAAAGAATGTTTGTAAAGACAATACCATGTTTATTTTATTGTACTTAATATCCTCTGATAGCAAAAATTCTACCCTATTTTAGAGATCACACATGAGGCAGTGACGTTGGAGTTGGTGGCCAATAAAGCACGTTAATACCCACCGTATGAATTAACAGTATTATAGTGTAACGACAAGTGATAAATCGAATTGGCGACATTTTTGTAATTTTCACTTTACCTTCACTTTGATTTTTATTAATGTCGCATTCTAAAGCAACAGGCAAGCTATTGGCTATGGACCTCTGTCAGGTGACGAGAACGACACCTAAGCTGACTCCAAACTTCCACATCACGTCAACGTGAGGACTTCCAGCCTTGACAGGTGTAACTTGCATCAGCCTTTCTGTATGGAGGGTCTTTAGTGATATCGGGACTTGAAACACACACGTTAGTGGCCTAACACATTTTTTGCAAAAAAGTATGATTTGAGAAAGTTTAAATCATGTGACTTATATACAGGAAATGTACTCGAACTCGTAATTTGGTCAAAAGAATAAAAAGCCCAGAGACAAAGTATCGTGAGTGAAACTCTGGAGACAGAAAAAGTACCAATGCGTTTACATTCTGACGATATGGCACAATATAAAAAGCAATAGCATCTCTCATATGTCTTTCAAGATTAGAGTGTGATAAGTCATTCATATACAAATTTTTAAAGCTTCCTTTGTCAAATTTGGGATCGAAACATCTCGAAAAGTGCGTGCTACTGAAGCATGAACAAGACAAGTTTTAAGCTTTTATCAAGATTAAAAATGCACGAATTGTCTCAATAATCTTACCTTAAACTATATTTCTTTGAAGAAAGATATTGGATAATTTTATAAATCATGTTTGAAAATATGTCCTCTTATATGGTTAAAAATATTCAAAATGAAAAATATGTTTATCATTTATTAAATTTTGCTTATTATAGATGAAAAGGTAAAGTATAATAATATAAAATATTTATAATTTTACAAAAAACATAAATTATTTTTGATTTTTTGTTGGAACAATATAAACATTTTGCGTCTACAGGTTTTAATTTTTTCCTCTTCTCCCAAACTTCATATTTAGAACAAGAGTGTGTGTGTGATGGTAGGTTAAATAATCCCCGAAAAATGACGAAATTAATTTATTTTTAAAATCTTTTTGTTAAGACTAAGTGCAAACAAAATGCAAATATTCTTTTTTTGAAGGAAAATAAATCTCTTTGGTTTACTTTAATGTATAAATCAGTAAAATGATTTCCGCTTACGAATTATAGTTGCTATGCTACGGATTGTTTTCTTAGGATTTTAAGCATCATTCTTTTGTGTTTTATTTTTTAGATAATTTTTGATACTTAAAGTAATTATTCGAGTTCTTTGACAGATACAGAGAGTCCATTTCAATTATACTGTGCAATTATTCATAAAAATGTTTTTTTGAAATTAATTGGTAATAAATATGAACTTCAATATGTGTGTATCAGGCATTTGATGCTTTATAATTTTTTCAGCTTAAAGTTTCTAGTTTTATCGAAGCTCCGAATCTTAACAACTTGTAATGTTATACAGAAAATGTATTTTAAAATATTTTAGTGTTATTAAAAAAATTATGAACTTTGAACTTTAATTATAATAATTTTCTTAGCAAATATTTATTTTTGCTATTTTTCTCTTAAAATATATGGTGTACAATCTTTATAATTGTTTTAAAAAATGTGTCTGATACAATATGAAAGCTGCCACTGAAAAAAAAAAATTAAAAGATTCTGTTTTTTTTTTAAAAGAAACCCATTCATAAATAAATAGGACATCATGTAAAAGGAGGGGCATTATTACATTTTTCATTTTCATAATGTAATGGATTAGTTGAGACATTGTAATACCTACAAATTTCGTCTCATGAATATTTTAAACAATAGTTAGATAATTATTGAAGTATAGAGGTATAAAATCCACAAGAAATCTAAAATTGTATCCAATGTTCCGCAAATTTAATGCAATCTATCAATAGTTTATTAGTATTAAGCGTGGGAAGAGTGAAAACTATATAAAGAAACGTCTAGAATTCTGTTTTGACACTAAAAATTTCAAAACTCGAGAAATAGTTTATGTGGGAATTTAAAACACAGTCGGACCTCCATATACCGAACCTCTATATTGTGAATTTTTCTATAGAGCGAACTTTTTCCTGGAACCAAGAACATTTCACGATTTTCTTCTTAAAATAACCTCCCAATAGCGAAGTGCGTTTTCTATATAATGAACTTTTTCTTTTGGGATTTAATTTTTTTCCCCCTATTTTTGAAGTATTTCTGGATATTTCGAGTTATTCTCTCTTTTAGCACATTTTATGATGGTCATAAATTTTGAACTGGTTTTATTAGGTGCCTAATTCATCGAGATCAATAGAATTCCGGGCATTTCATCCAAGAAGGGCAACCTTTCACCCCTATTGTCCAGTTCACTGGAAACATCTTTAATATCCCCTTTCACCCTCAGTGGAGTCTCGTGTCCTTGAACTAGTCTTCGGTCATTTGTAGTATTGATCATTCAGTCGTACTGGTAACTTTGTTTCTTGTAGCTCGGAAATGTTAAAATGTAAATGCTTGAGCAAAGAAAAAAAATTAATTCTTTGGGAAGTGGATAAAGGTGTCAAGAGACTTTTCTTACAATTTTTCTTTCTTTTTTTTATGGGTAAGATATATAAAATAAATCTGTATTAATTTACAAAAAAATGTAAAAAATTACTTTTTTTAATACATAGTGCTTTTGAATTTATAATTTGTTTTATGTGGTTTAGAAAGAAAATTGAAAGATGAAACTCTATATAACGAATTTCCATATAACGAACTTTTTTTCGGGATTTAGCGACTTTGTTATACAGCGGTCCGACTGTATTTTAATCTTGAAGTTACAAGACAAAGTTTCCCTCTAAAATTTAAGATCCTGTAGAATGACCGAAAAACAAAGGAATTGACCACGGATTCCCCGCAGTTAAATTTAATAGAACATTTTAAACAATTTTACTGAAAATATCTTCACATCTTTCTTTTATCAGCATTAGAATATTGCCACCTCAGGAACCAGATACCGATATCATGTGTCGGTGGTCCTGGAAATTCAATAATCATTCTTAAATTTTTCTTAATACGCATAATTTTTAAAATAGCCTAATTTTGTAGGTAATTATTCCTATACTTTATTGGAGTTTGTTTGTGGCTATGACAACAGCAGCTTAAAAATTTTAGTTATCTTTATTTAATTCTAAATTTATTAATTTGAGTTAATTCTGACTCTCACTCACTTGATTCCCAAAATGTTTTTTTAAACATGAGTGGACTAAAAGGCTTCATACCTGTACAAGAGATTTTTATTCATTTAGAGCAGACGCTACATCAGGGACATTAAGGCAAATGTAGACCCCACTCTTAAAAGTATATAGCATACGTTATCTGAAACTCTTTTAAGTGGAATATAAATATGCACAAGCCTTAGCACAAACTGTCACTCACTTCCGACTAATTGAGTAATGATGGTGGTAGACATATAGACAAACTGTTGTCGGTCAGTGGTGCACACAGGAATTTTTCAAGGAGGGGGGGGGGGGGGGGCCAAGTCGAAAGTCCTCAATTCTTTTATCATGCTCCAATACGATATCCAACATATTCTTTTGATTTTGTCGATTTTCGGGACCAAAAAAACAGTAAAAAATTAATCACTGAATAAATATTTAGTATTAATTAATAAAATTGATTATTAATAACAAATACTTAGTTAAATTATGCATACTCTATACATAGGATTACAATCAATCGAAAAAAAATAATCAAGGGCTCCGGACTCGGGGACTTCCCCCCCCACCACCACCACCACCTTCGTGTGCGCCACTGTTGGCGGTCATCACATAATAATGCCACACAGTTGCATACAGTTCTAAATTCCCATTTCTTCAAAGATAAGAAAATTTTCAGGAATAACATTTGATCATTAAAATTATCCGGATAATGATCTTAATTTAGACTGAGTTGAAACGAGGACAAGGCCCGAGTTAGTTGGCCCATTCCTTAAGACGTCCCTGCGCTACATCACATTAATTTTGATTATTAAAATTCTCCGTAAAATATTAACAAATATGATTCATACGTTTTTATTGATTTATTATAAACCAGAATAAGTTAGTGAGGAATGATTTGAATAAGTTCTATAGTACAAAGGGAAAACAGGAGAGGTTAAAAGATTGAATATATTTTTCATACGTGAAAACTGAAATTTCTGATTTCATAAGTCTGTGTTGCTAAATATATGCATAAAATATTTAATTCATTTTAAGTAAAAAATTGCATTTTAAATTATTTAGATGAATATAAATTTTGTTCACATTTACACTTAAAGATACTTTTGTCATAAATGCATGCCAGCTGTATGCAAACAGGTACTAAATTTGCACTTATAATTGTATGAGATTTCTTTTAATATATATATATCGAAGATATTGTTGGGTAACCATAAGATCGGTAATTAAAAGCTAAGTTACAGGTTCTCAAAAATGAAGATTAGCAATGTGAAATTATAGAGAATGGCAACAAAAACGTGTTCATTCCATATGTATTTCATATAAATTGCACGTTGAATTCGAGAAATGTAATTTTCGTGAACAGAACGTTTTGAATGAGCAGCTCTCAAGGAAATGAAAACAAAAACTGGTATGAACTTCCAGTGTGATTTCAAATGAGTGTCGTCCCGATTTCACCAAATACTGCTGCGTGAAACAAATAGACCTCACATAGCGGGGCGTGGAAGTGGACGCGGTGGCCATGGTCACGAGCTCGTAGTCGGTGTTGTCTAGTCATTCTTTTAAGTACTGGTCAGGGGCGTAGCTACCGCCGTATCAATGATATGGGGGCCCAAAGCGGGTAAGCAAAAACTTGCAAAATGTTAAGGGGCTTCTTGAAAGGGCCCCCAAGGAACACGGATACAGGGCCCACTCAAGGCTAGCTACGCCAGTGGTACTGGTGCCACTAAAGATATGTGGATGCATGTTAAATTTGTCCAGGCTCCAAGTACAGCCGTTGGTAAGTTGAGGAAGTTTGGAGCATGGAGTGGCAACTCAGGCGACGTCATTTGACCGAGGTTTAATGTTACGAGATCCGTCGCATATAGCCCACGCTCAGCTTCAAAGTGTGACATTAAAAAAATAACATCATTTTAAAATTGAAATGTATCCATAATTTTTTTTTCCACACATAATATATATATATTAGGTCTGCCGGAAAGTTCTGTCCGTTTTTAGAATAAAACAAAATAATTATTTTTTGAAACCTTGAATTAACATTATTGAATATATAAATAATCGTCATCATTATTAGTGACTTCTTACCAGCGTTATTCCATTTTTAAAAATTGCCTTACCCCTAGAAGGGAAAAATTGAACCTGTGCTTGTTTGATATTTTCTTCGTTTTTGAGCTTTTGCGCTGCAAAATTTTTGTAAGGACAGAAACAAGTGGTAATCGGAAGGGGCTAGTTCCGGAGAGTGTGGTGTATTCGACAGAATTTCCTAGCCCAGCTTTGTGAGTTGCTGACGAGTTCCCAAAACAGCATGTGACCTGACATTATCATGAAACAGTAGGATGTCCTTCCTATTGAACATCGCTGGTCTCTTTTCTTGGAGTGATGTTTTTAAATTAACCAATTGCTTACAGTATCTCTCCGAATTTAGCTTTTCGTACGGTTTCAACAACTCATTGGTCATGGAATCCCCACCATTCTCTAACTCATGCTTAACTTCGGCTTAGAGGTTAAGGGGGAAGGTCTTTTTTACTCCATTTTTTATCTCCAGTTATCATCCGGTCCAAGAAGGGTTCAATTTTGCTCCGTGTAAGCAACGATAATCATTCAAATTCTTCTCATGTGGCACCCATCTCGAATATTTCCTCTCCAATCCTAGTTTCCGAATATGATCCGAAATGGTTTGTTGAGATGAAGCAAACCTTTCAGAAGTTGAAACTTGTAACCGGAACGGACAGAACTTTCCGGTACACCTAGTTCCTTAAAAGTCTCGCATATGAGTTAAGAACATCAATGATTTTTGCGTATAAGCATAAAGTTTACATTTTTGTATGTATGTCTGAGTACAATACAGGAATTTTTATGTGCGTAGTGTTATATGTATACATTTAAAAAAATAATATGTAATTAATGCAGGCTAATAAACATCAGGAAAATCGTATTACTTTTGTTGCAACTGAAAATAAGTCCGTGGCACCAATGCCACATCGAAGCTCAACATTAATAAAAAATCAATCAAGTCAGTAGAATAGCCTTTGTTTATGCAAATTGATATGTGAGTTTAATTTTTCATAACATGAATTATTATCAAGAATATTTTCAAGATCGAATTTCTTTCAGAATACGCATGAGACTGTTATTTCATTATTAAGAGTACATTTTTCGGAATAATTAATTATAAAATAATGCATCCCTCTTTATTTAACTTTTCTGTATCTCTTTAAACCACTGGTGTAGCTAGTTCTGAGGGGGCCCTGTATCACAATTCTTCCGGGGGCCCTTTTCAGATATGAGAACCCTGTTAGTTGAAGTGCAGTTGCACATGTTGAGGCCCCTATAGCTTGGGGGCCTCGTATCATTAATATGGTGGTAGCTCTACGCCCCTGCTTTAAACGTTATCATACTTTTCCGTGAAACAATCAGAAGAAAGTATACTGGGGACACAACTCCCATTGGTATAACGAACACCCCCGCATCACGGGGGAAAGGGGTCTAGGGGCCCAAAACCTGACTGATGCCAAGTATTCAATTTTTTGTGAGATTCGGCTTGGCACCCAAAACCTGACTTTGCAGGGAGGCCCTAACATTCTCCGTTACGCCACTGACAACTACCTTCCCACCCCAAAAATCTATTTAAAAAATTATTCTACTTTTGATAAGGTAATGATCAGTGGCGTAGTGAAGAATACTAGGGTCCCCCTGCAAAGTCAAGTTTTGGGCCCCAAGCCCAAATATGTGCATAGCGTCAGTAAGGCTTTGCACCCCCCCCCCGCAATGCGGGGGTGTACGTTACGCCACTGGTAATGATACCTACACTGACTGCAAACTAATAATTCAACTCTTGTGACACTCTTGTTAAGGATTGAAATCATAAATAATTCAAATTATTTAAATGTATGCGTTTATTATAAGAGTATATAAATTGTAAGTTTTAAACAAATTCCTTAGAAACATACTAAGCCCCTATAAAAAATATTAACGTTTCATTTTATACATATTTACTAAATTATGTAAGCAATTGGAATATGGTATCTATACAAGTATGGACGCTATTTCCTTTAGAAAGGACTTCATTTCTTTATATCAACAATTTCTCAAAAATTTATGCAGCTTGATCTATACATCATAATTAAAACATATATGTGTTTTTCACTTATTACGGTAATTAATTTATTAGGTAGATTTTAATTGCATTATTGTGTATGAAATTAAATCCATGATATCTTTACAAAAAAATTTTTTTCACGTATTTCTGTTACATTCTTTTTAATGTTCGCATGCATTATTTAAAAATATTTAATTAAAATTTGTTCATTTTTGATATTTTCGGAATGTATTATGTAACTGTAGGCTTTTTTTATTCCTCTATATTTATTCCACTCATCTAACGAGTACTTTAATATTTTTCATTTAGAATCATTCATTTAGGGGTGTCCAACCCAAATGACCTTGTGGGCCACTTCGGAAAAACATTATAATCTCGCGAGCCGCACATATAAATATGTACCTTTATATTAGATCTGGAAACAAAAAAACATTTATTGGAGTGAAAATTTAAAACAGAATGAATTATTATTATTATTTTCATTGTTTTTCATGTATACAGACATAGATAATATAATGATGTCTATATAATATAATAATGCAATGATCAAATAATGTTTGAAATATTACAGTTGCCATTTTCTTGAAAATTACGGTGTGTTCCTATTGAATTGATCTTTCGTTACTCATTGTTGAAATTTTATAGTACTGTCATTCGCGCAAACGATTAAGTATACATTGTCCTTTATCTTAACCGTCCGGAATAATTTTTTTAAACTTTAAAAAACATCTCTGACTGCCTCTTGCTCTTTGCGCACTCCAAACAAGGAGGAGAAACGAAAGTCTCTCTCGCACACACAGAGAATCATATACCATCCATAGTAAAGGATATGCGTGGCCGTGGTAGCCGAGTGGTATAGGTATCCGACCGTGGCTTGCCTTGTCACGAGTTCGATCCCAGTACCACTAAAGACCCGCCGTGTAGGGCAGCGATGCACGTTAAATCTGCCGAGAGCTGAAACGTCCTCCCGTTGGTGTGGTAGTTAGGAGAGGGGGTGCCAGCTCAGGTGTCGTCCACGTCACTTGACCATGGTTCAAAATTACGTGGTCCGTCGCCAAAAGCCCTCGTGTTGCTGAACAGTGCGACGTTAATATTCAATCAATCAGTAAAGGATATGCATAATGCAATTCGAAATTTATTAAAAAAGTAATTTACTATAGTAAAATCAAATATAACTGTTTGATATAAAATATAAATCTATTTTAATCTAAAGGACAGTTCTATTATCAAAAAGGATTTATTTTAAAACAAGAACAGGTAACAGGCAAATACATTGTATGTATATACATATATAAATTTCCCCTCAAATAAATTTCACAATGAAAAAACTTTAAAAATCCGATATTTAAAAATTTTTTTAAAGAGTCGGTGGGCTGCAACTTACGTACTGGCGGGCCGCGTGTTGGATACCCCTGATTTAGACAAACAGAAAGCGAAAAATATTAAAAAGAATGATGTTCTTTAACAGAAAATTCTTGAGTCTCGTCTTAACAATACTTTTCTGAAAGAACTCATTAGATCACCTACAAAAACTGAAAAAAACAACTTTACTTCATCCTACGCATTGTAGAGTCTTCAGTAAAATGTCACTTACTGCAGATATTTTTTTTTTTATCCTCCTGAAATCTTGGAGACACATCTAGGAAACAAATTAAACAAGGACAAACAATGAAAGCGCGCCATAGATTTTCAATCTACATTATCAGTGATTTATTGCCTTTTCTTATCTTGTTCATTTTTATGGCGATCTTTGTTTTGAAAACTAAAGTAGACAGTTTTGATCTTGACCCTTGGTCACGCCATCTAGAAAGTGGCAAGTTTTATCAGCTGCGAAGGTTCACAGAGGAGTGTCTATAAAAGCACCCTACGCATGCAGACGTAAAAGCTACGCGACCGCCCTTTCAGTTCAGTGAACCTTAGCATACTACTCTATAAACAAGTCATACAAGCTATGCTTTCTAGCTTCTTAGGGTGGCTTTTGCGTTCTTTTTGTCTACTAACTATACTTCTCGCATCAAGACTCGCAGACATCTTTTTAGTTAAGAAATTTTATGCTACACATTCTTGACTTTTTCAAAATCAATAGGAATTAAGTCATTTCCCTTTCGTAAATACTGAGTACATGATTAACAGTAGGATGAATAAAAATTCTGAGCAATGTGTTTTTTTTTCTTCTTCATATGAAAGTATATCTTGAGTCTAATGGAAAAAATATATAGATATGATGATAGATTGCGAGAAAAAGATAGAAATATAAAAGATCTAAGTGCTTGGGTTAGAAATAAATCACAACCGTTTTTTTTTTTTTTTTTTTTTGATGAATAGGCTTTGAAGACTAAAATAATTACATATATATTTTTCCTCTCATCCTCTTTTTTTAATCATGACTCAAAAGCAGTTAATGCTAATTTTTGGTAAATTTCAAGTTTTAATATGAATACACGCGGGGTTATTTTTATACATATAGTTTTGGTACATAATTTCCATTTTCGCTGATGATGACGCAAGTGACAGCAATCTATGCGTGCGCTAAAAAAACACAAATATGGGAAAATTTGTAATGGGTGGTCAAAAATAAGATCTTACATGCTCTTAACGAAACATCCAATTGTTTCTTTTTTGTTTTTTAATCAACGTAGTAGAGAAACAAACGCTTGAAAGTTAACATTTGTTTCATAGATTGATAAGTTTTCGCCCCTTCAGAATTTTATGGATAAGAAAATAACACACAATTCGTATATAACTGCAATATTATTATTACCGATTCCTACTAAGTGTTATACACTGTTTCTAATTAATTAATTTTATAATTCAAAACTGTGCAAAAAGAAGCAGTAACAAAGATTTTTTCTTAAAATTTTTCTGAGAAAATTTTGATACATAAAAGTCAAATGGGTAAAAATATCACGATAGTATTTCTTCTTAAATTGTCCTCATGGATTGTGCAATAAGGGAGCTAATTCGAAATACGCGTCAATAAAAATGACAACTTACGTATGTATAAATGCTTAATTAGACATTCGCGTAGCGGTGAGTGCACTTTGTTTAAGAGAAATGTTTTTGTAATATTGAGAGAGAGAGAGAATTTTAAAAAAATGGTTTAAAACGCATTAGTGATTTATTTTATGTATAAAGGATTATTTAAAAAGTTTGATAGCACTTAATTTTTCTCTATTTCTTGACACCCTTTTTATTTCAAGTATTTAAGTGTTTCTTCAAGAATGTCTTGACGAAAAAAGATTTTAGTATTGATTTATGTATACCTTTTCATTTTAGAAACTTCTTCACTGAAAGGTAAATCCCATAGTACATAAGATACCTGAAAACATAAGTCATTGTGTTGTGGGTTTATATATATATATATATATAT
>BMAV01010626.1:545481-603172 GCA_019973955.1 Trichonephila inaurata madagascariensis | reverse complement strand
ACTACCGATTTCCCTGAAAGATAATCCACTATCTCGGTAGGCCACTATCCTTCCTCTGTCGAACTCGGACATTTGATCAAAAGCTGATCGCTGTTTTCTACGAGACATAGCTGATCGTTTTTTGAAAAAATCACAATTGCAGAACTCTCTAAACCTTAAATAGCGCTTTGAGGTGGCGCCACAGACGCGCGTGATGTGTGTCTGCGCTGAAATTCTAATCATTTGCATATCTCACCTCCGCTACTGCATGTTGTAAATTTCATGTTATTTGCATGCTTCTTTCAGGGTGTTACTTTTACGGTGGCCAGCAGTGTGTATATATATATAGGGTGAGAGTGAACTAATAAGAGAGGAATTGAATAATCTGCTGAACAATTTTCAGTGAATTTCTTAAAGAATACTTATTTTTGGATAGGATTCATTAAAAAAAATGAGTCATAATTTGTGAAGTATTCCCCCGTGGGTGATACCTCACTCCTAAGTTAACCTCGTGATCTAGAGGTGTGGGACTGAATGAAGAACCAGGCGTTGTCATGATCTTAAAATGTCTTTTTATTAAGATCATAACTTTAACATTAACAATGATAATATTTATATTATAACTTAGCGGATCTGAGGTGAGAAAACAAACAATACGTATTACCAAATAAGCGTGATCTTAACCACGATATTTAACTTTCCCCTTCTATTTCTATAATCTCTGTTAATATTACAGTTACTAATGGATACTAGAATTATCCTACTTTAGATTCTTGTTTAATCGCAATCCTCTCGGATCCTCAATATCTTTGGAATAACTCGTGTGGAATTGGATCCACCTTGACTTAATCGATGTGTCATGGATAGCTTCACACTCAGTGACGGCTTTCGTCTCTTCCTTCAGTTCACGCGCTTAAACCAGACTAGCATAATCACTCCCCAATAGGTCATACGCTTTCGTTAAACTTCTGCTATTTAAATGGTTTCTAATTTGCATGTTCATGTTTCGCTTCTGGATTTGGTTGGAATGAATTTGCCTTTTTCGCCCCAAAGAACCCAAGAGGAGATTTTAGTAGAAAACGCCATGAGCCCGTCACAAATTCTGTCACAAAGAAGAAACCCAACGATTTTCCAATAAACACCATGGCATCGTTTCATGAAATATGCGCCCAAAAATGTGAAGTGGTTCCTTTTCTTCCCGTGTTTAAAAAAGATTTTTATTGAATGTGTAGGTAAAAACTTGCATAAAATTCATCAAATTATAATACCCAACTCCCGCTCTTTTTCAATTCTACTATTAGTTCATACTCTCCCTATATATATTTATCTATATATATAAAAGAAAGGATGTTTGTACATATAAACTCGCTTCACTTTAACACCGTTAAACCGATGACTATGAACATTGTCATGTTTATGTATTTTTTGAGGAGAAGGTTTTTGTGCTATCCTCTTTGTTGCAGCTCCCCGCCAGGTGACGCTACCACATATAAGCTTCTGCACCGTTCAATCGGTCACCAAGTTTCCAAAAGGGTTGCCAAAAATGATGCCAATTTGGTTCTATCGCTAACATTTTGCTATGTTTCCATTGAATCGTCATTATAATATAAGGAATGGCGTTGCTTGAGAATATAACAATTTTAACATAAAATAAATAGCATAGAAAGTAATATTAGCGTATTACACATCCTGATATATAAATTATTTACTCTACTCTGAGCATATATTACACAAAATTTGTAACAATATATTACTTTTGCAGATCAGAGATCAGCTTAGGAAGGTGTTTTCAAAAATTGACCCCCAAGGGAGTTACCGGGGCGTTATAAATAAAAAAGAAAACAATTTTTATCAGTTATTAGACTTAAGAAATATTATTTTTTGTTTAGCTGATAAATCTTTTCTTTTTTTTGTTTCATTTACAATTCACTTAAATTTAACACATAAAAAAATTTCTTTTTCCTTCAATATCTATTGTTCTATTTATCAATCCACCCGTGCAAAGAACGGATATGCCAGCTAGTATATTATATAAATAAAATCTACAGAAGTAATTTACATATAAATATTTTTAAATAATTAGACTAATTGACATTTAATCGTATATACTCATATATAAATGTACAAGAATGCATAATTATTTAAACATTTCCTTTGAAAGAAAATGAATAAAATAAACAAATTCACCAATGAATGGGCCCGAAAAAGAGAACTGTTTAACGCTCGTATGCGAAAATGTCGTAAAAGAAAATGTACTACATCCGGATAATAGGATTCTCTTGCCCAGAATAAATTAGAAGTTTTCACTTCTATCGTGCGCGGTCATAAGCAAACACACAGTTTATATTAGTTGTTTAAAAGAAGGTGAAATACGTTCATCCTGCGTACCCTGTAAATTTCATGTCGCTTGAAGCGATGAGTTTCTGGATAATAAGACATAACATTTTTTTTAAAAGGTATGGAGTTGGTGTTTCAGTGCCACATTTTTAAAAATTCGAAAACAAAAATGGCTAATTGGCTTTCATGACCCACTTAAGGTCATTTAAAAAACTTCAATCTCTCACAGATAGTGTACGAATTGTAACTCTAAAGCATTTCGAGATAATTCACTTACAAGCTAAATAGAAAAATATGCCATAATAATCTAAGCCCGAAAGCTATTAAACATATAAAATAGTCTTAGCTTTACTCAACTCGACAGTTTCGAGGAAAGTCCTATTTTAGTCCACTTTTTAGCAAACGGAGGGGGAAAATATTTTGCCAGATTGCGTTGTTTAGACTTCTATTCGACAGGCTATTGCCAATTTCCAAAACAAATTCAAGCATTAAAAATAATATGCATAAAAAATCTTCAACTGGAAAAGAAATTTAAAAAAAAACAAAAAAATAGCATTAGACTTAAAAATGATCTAAAACAAATAACTTGAGAGCTTATTTTACTTAAAAATAAACTGAAAAAGAGATTAGAATATTAACATTGAGTGAAGTAAAAAAATCAATCTAAAACATAAAATATGTCTGGATTTTATTAAACTATCAACAACAACGCTTCAAAATTAAATTTTAAAAAAATGTAAAGTGAATTTCCAAAAGTTCTCTTAGAAGTGCTAATTATTATTACCCATAGGTTTAGCGTACCAAATTTCATGCACCTGGGTTTTCCCATTTTTATGCTACATCGGAGACACACATTCACGCAAACTCTTCCTTTTATATATATATATATATATATATATATATATAGTCTAGTTCTCTACAAACGAGAGATAAACATCCATCATTCACATTCGAAAAACACATAGACAGTAGGAAAATCACACAATGAAGGACACATGAGCAACCGAGATTAAAAATTATAAAATGGATGCTACAGTATTATAAACATTGCTGACTTAGGACAGCTAATATATAAAATAATTTATATAAAAGTGGGGTTGAACATGTTTTTTGGCCAGCCAACCCCTTTCCCCTTTATATAAATAATACTGAGCAAAAACCTATTGAAAGTAATGGATAGGAATATCTAAATCCTTTACAAGATAGAAGTAACTTAAATAAAAATAGCACTTAAAAATGCAGAGCCCTTGCTAAATCTGAGTGCGATAAATAAGTTATTGCCAGATTCTGGACCCTAATGCAGATTCAAAGCATTTGAATGGCTGAAATGTAGCACTTAACAAAAGTATAAAAAGAATAGAAATAAAAATTAAAAAGAGAGTTACAAATTACCATAACTTTAGTGACACTAGAGTATATATGAATTAAATAATAATAAGTAATTTTATCTAATATTAGAATATGAAGGTAACTATAACTAGGAAATATGATACATTTATAGTAATAAACTATTATTAATCTAAAAATTTTTAATCCTTACTATTTCGAATAGCTTTATTCGTATAATTATTAATAAAATTAATTGGGTATTTCTGATTTAAGCAATATTTAGTAAAATGTTTATTGTTATTTATTATTTCTGATCTTTTTGACACTAGAAATTGATTGCGTTGCATATAATTAATAACAATATTTCTGAATATAGAAACATATACATTACTCTCCCAATGAGGAACTTTTATAACATTGAAATTAAATTCTTCTCTTTTATCATAAATATTAGAAACTATTACATTATCTGATATTTATTATACATATTTTATATGTATATCAAGAAAATTTACTTTATTGTTGTTACTATTTGTGTCAATATTAAATTAAGATATTGTGGATATAAATTAGTGTTAGGTATAAAATTGACTTGCTTGCCAAAAATGATTATGTCATCTATATAACGATAAATGTAATATTTAGAATTATTAATATAACTATTTTCAAAATAATTTAAATATAAATTGGCAAGACAGTTGATTTTGCAGGGCCACCTTGTGGCAAACATTTTATCTGCAAATAATAGTTACCATTTTAATATATTATATAGTTCTCTTTAAGTACAAACCTAAGTAGTGAACTAAATCTATCATATAATTAATATTATATTAAATAAATTTTCTTTATGTAACTTTACAAGAATATTAATCATATCATAAATATTAATAGAGTTAAAAAGATCTTCAAAATCTAAACTACAGACTGAATAAATCTTTTTATCTTTCATTTGTTCAATAAGTGATTTACTATTTTTAAGTATGGCTGTGGATTTATATATATAAGATTATTTATTTTATCATGTAATATTTCATGGAGAATTTTGCCTGTTTTGCTGATATATGTATTAAATCCATTTGTAAGTGCCCTAAATTTGACTGAGTCTTTATGAAATTTGGGAGTAAGAAATATACGTGGAAATTTAAAATTATTATTAATTTGAATTCTTATTTGTTTATGAAAAGCCAAAATTCGATTATTTATTTCTCTATCAGTAACTGATCACTTAATAAAAGCTGTATTATTATCAAAATATTTGTTGATCATTAAATTATAATAGTATTTACATATGAAGGCAAAATTTCCTGGCACTTTATCAACATAAGCTATAATAAATTTATTTTGCAATTTTTTAATCTGATTTTTAATATCATTAAAAAAGATTTTAACATCTGTACTAAAGTTATATTTATTAAGCTGCTGTGTAATATTACATTTGAATTCTGTGAATGCCTCTATAGGCATACTATTTTACATATATATATATATATATGAAAGAAATTTGTATAATATTTCAAAAACCAGAAATAATAGATAATGAACATAACAAGAAATAACGTAATAAAAATATAAAAGCAAAACATGAAGATCGAAAAAATACAAAAAAGGAACTATAAAAATTACAAAAAAGGAACTATAAAAAAGAACCTAGCGAGTCAGAAAGCAATTTCGGACTTAGGACCGAATAAGTGGGGTTAAACTAGTTTGAAGGCACCAACCTTCCCCCTTTGCAACTCGGTAGGAAAAACCAAATAAAATAAACAAAAATTCAAAGTATATAAAAAAATAAACCAAAATTCAAAGTATACAAAAACTCACAGAGAGTATGATAAAACCACTGATTAATATTCTGAAACAAATTCTCCCCAATTTCTTAAAGCAGAAAAATCCTAAAACAATTACGAAAAAAAAAAATTGTTAAACGAAATCTTCCTACTTACAGATCTTTTTCCAAGAGAATCAAGAGTCTTGGGTATCTTTGAACGTATCTTTTGAACTACCTTTTACACTAGCTAGCATAGATAGATACCGAGATAGATGACAATCAAGTTTGGTAGGCTTTGAATTGGTTGATTGTCAAAAATGTAAATTTGCTAGGCTCTAATTTGGTTGGTTGTCAAAAATGTGTAAGATGCTTAAGATGTATGTGGAAAAGATGTAAACTGTGATATGAGTGTTATGATATAATCTTCACAGCAAGACCACTAACATGCTGACTTTAAAATCCTATTGTTGTGTGGTGGATTTGGAATCAGAAGTAGCAAGACGACTAATATATTTGTGATGAATATAAGTTCTTAAGAAGTTAAAAGGGTATTCATGATTTAAAATTTTTTTTTGATATTATTGAATTTATCTATTTTGTGGGTAGTTAAGTTATCATTTCTAAATAAAAAATTCAAAATAACATTTCTGTAAATTGATAAATGCAAGTTACTATTCCATACAGGAATTTTAATTATATGGAACTTAAAAGAATCTCTTTTGTCAAAAATGTTACCGACTACATTATTGTTAATAAGATGCAAATCTAAATCCAAGAATTCTACCATATTAGAGTTAAAGTTAGTTTTAAGAAGGTTGAGATAGTCAGGGTAGAATGTAATATTTGGTTTGTATTCATTATTTTTACCAAAAATTTTTAAATCATCTATATAACGATAAATCAAGTAAGAATCCTTTACAATATGGTCAATTTCAAAAAAATGTAAATAAAGGTTCGCTAAACAATTACTAGCTGGACCACCCTGATGTAATCCTTTGATCTGTTTATAAAGATTCTGATTAAATGCAATGAAATTCTCTTTTAATACGAGGTTAACAAGAATATCGAATTTCTCTTTTTTCCATTGAAGTATATAGCTCATATTTATCATAAATTAACTGTAGAACTCGAATCATATCGCCAATATCTATAGAATTAAAAAGGTCTTCGAAGTCAAAGCCATGCATGGAAAAAATTAACACATCTTTAGTAACTCTGGCAATTTCTAAGCTATTTCTAATTATTGCCGTGTTTTGTAAATTATCAATTAAATTTTGAAGAAGAGACTGTAAGATCTTCCCAAACCTCGTGATATATGTATTGTACCCATTAGTGATACTACGAAATTTTATAGGGCTTTTATGAAATTTTGGTGTTAAAAAAATGCGTGGATATTTAATATTATTTAGATGAATATTCAGTCTTTTGTTCAAAGCTAAAAGACGATTATCATCTTCTCTATTACTATGAATTGATTTTTGAAATGCATTATTATTTAAAATGTGATTATTTAATATTTTACTGTAAAAATATTTACAGATTATGGTATAATTAGCAGAGACCTTATCAACATATGTAATCACGAAGTCTTTTTGGATATTTTCTATTGATGATTTAAGATCTTTATACATAATTTCGTTTTCAACACTGAAATCTAATTTTTGAATTTCTATTGCTACATAAGATCTAAATTGATTGAAAGCCTCAATTGGCATTCCATATTTAATAGCAATTTTAAGGTAGAATTTATCTAAATCCTTTTTGATTTGTTTCATAACATTAGATTTATTTTTTGTGATCATCAATCTAAAACCAGTACCTTTTTCCATAAAATTTCTCAATAAATCATCTTTCACGATGCCAAGGTCTCCCGTGACAACGTGCTGATGGTAATCATCAATATAGTCCCGATATAAATTGCATTTACATGATTCTGTACTAAGGAGCTCCGAGACTTGATTATAATTAAATATAAATCTACCAAGTTTCTTGTTGTATTTGTGAAAGCCTTTTTAATAATAATATTTTTAATTGGAAAAAAGGATTGATATTTTTGAAATATATCTGAAAAATTAATTTTGTTAAAGGATTTATTCATAAATAATAATGTACAATATTCTGTAGTGTAATTTTCACTTGCATCTAATTTAATATTCATTTTTTGTACTAAATAGTTATTAAGGTCTCGAATCATATGCATACCATGAGAATCCCTAAGATTACATCTGCTTAAAATGTCTGTCATAATTTTAATTTCAGTTTTATTCATGCCAAACATAAATGATTTAATTAATCCTGTGTTATAGTTATCACATCAAATTTATTAGCTAATTCTAACATAGATTTCTTGAGGATTGTCATGTCTCTAGTAACTCTTTTTTAACGTTTAGCTCTTGAAATTCTCGCATTACCAATTTTATTACTATTACTATTACCAATAGATTTATCAAAATTCGAAATATATAATGAATCCCTGGATTTTTGTTTAAAAGATGGCAAAATATTTCCGCCGTTCCAGATAACATTCAAACCATAAGGATAATATAATCTAAATGAACCTATATAAAAGTTTTCGAACCATAGTCTCTTTTAATGTTACTATTATTATGTAAAGGTACTATATTTTAAGTATATGTACAGTTATGTTATTGAATCCATATTTATTAAAGTGCCCTTTCTCAATCTTAGCCTGGTTTTTGTTGTATTCAAATTTTCTAGTATCAGACCTATGTTGATTCAATCTAATATTGATAGTGTTTGAAGTCTGACATATGTAAGCGAATTTACAAATATTGCACAAGTCATTTTATAAACACAATTAAAAGTCTTACAAAATATATATCCTGCATTAATATCTAACTGTTCTTCACTCATCATGACACAGGCCTTGCATCTCTTATCAGTGCAAGATTTGAATTTTAGTTTTAAATCATGGATATCTCTGAAAAACCTAGTTTCCAATATGTTACTAAAACCCTTATCTCTTTGTTCTTTAGTTTTAAATCATGGATATCTCTGAAAAACCTAGTTTTCAATATGTTACTAAAACCCTTATCTCTCTCTCTTTGTTCTTTATTTATACAATCTAAAACATGAATATTGCGTTTTGCTGTACGAGATAAATTCTTATAATATTTTTTTAGAGTTCCAAAAAATTCGAGTTTTAAAAATTCTACCATCGCAAGCTTTAGAAGGAAAAAAAATTTGTTTCTCAAAACAACTCACACATTTTTTTGTATTTTTTAAAAATTTTTTAGTTTTTTTATATGCCAACTCAGAATTTCCGTGCTCATTTCCACAATTATCTAAAGTCATACTTAAATATATACCAAATCTCAAATATAATATATATATATATATATATATATGGGGGGTGTAATAATTTTCTTTAATTTCATACTTACAACTTTTTAAATTGTAATGGTCCTTACTTCTCCTTCATGACTCTCACATGAATAATTAATTATTAGCAACCCGGCGGAATCATCGTAATTGTGTCTCTTAAAAATTAACAGTTTTTATAAAGTAAACTTAGTAGATAAACAGCCCACGAGGGCCATGGTCTACTATACGCATCCCAGTATACGTGACCATTGGGCGCTAAGGTGCATGAGCAGATGTCCAGATCAGGTGGTTAGTCTGAAGCAAGACCCCCAGTGTTTAAGTCCCCGAGCAAGCTTGGTACTCATTTATCTACCCGTTGTGGTAGGTATGAAAGGTGTTTTTAAAGTAAACTTACGCGTGATTTTCTATCGTACGATATCTTTCCATGAATAGTAGGTTCCGTCCACGGAAATTCCGCGAATTCCAAGACTTCCAGTTGCCGCTTCATATAAAAACCCAAGACTGTGGACAATCCGCCTTTTTCTTATCTTCGTAATATAATACGTGCGTATGTTTTAATTGTATCGTCCATTTCTATGTTTCTATGTGTCTACGTGTACAATAAACTAAATTCACCATCAACAAAGTACTGCCTCATCAATACTACATCAACTGTATAAAATATGATCATCAATACAGTAATCATTACCAATGGCTACTATTATGTCGTATATATACACACTACTGGCCACTGTAAATGTAACACCCTGAAGGAAGCATGCAAATAACATGAAATTTACAACATGCATTAGCGGAAGTGAGATATGCAAATGATTAGAATTTCAGCGCAGACACACATCACGCGCGCCTGTGGTGCCACCTCAAAGCGCTGGAGATTTCAACGATTTCAAGTTCGGCAATTGTGTTTTTCTTGTAGTTTTTCAAAAAATGATCAGTTATGTCTCGTAGAAAACAGCGATCGGTTTTTGATCAAGTATCCGAGTTCGACAGAGGAAGGATAATAGCCTACCGATATTATGGATTATCTTTTAGGGAAATCGGTAGTCGTTTTGGACGAAACCAAACAACTGTAATGCGGATATGTGAGCGTTGGATGCAGGAGGGTACGACGGACTGACGTGGTCAATCGCATCCACCTCAGTTCACCACTTCACGTAAGGACAGGCAAATTGTGCGCATGGCAGTGACGGATCGCTCAGTCACATCACGAACCACAGCACATCACATTGAGTCTGTAACGCACCATTCAGTGTCTGCGCGTACTCTTCGACGCCGTTTACAGCAGAGTGGTCTGTCCGCAAGACGTTCATTGCTTGGTTTACCCTTGACGCAGAACCACAGACGTCTCCGCCGCCAATGGTGTGATGAAAGAAGGATGTGGGTGGCAGAATGGAATGAAGTTTTCTTTACTGACGAGTCACGCATTTGTCTGCAACACCACGATTGTCGAATTTGAATCTGTAGACACCGTGGAGAGAGGAAGCTGAAAAGCTGCGTTATGCACCACCACACTGGTCCTGCACCGGGTATTGTGGTATGGGGCGGTATTGGATATCACTCTCGCACTCCTCTAGTACGCATCGACGGTACTTTAAACAGTCAGCGCTACATCTCCAAGGTGTTGGAACCAGTTGTCCTTCCTTACCTTCAGAGCTTGGCCATAGCCATATTTCAACAGGATAATGCGCGACCACACGTGATACGCATTGTCCAAAGGTTCCTCGTCAATCACCAGATTGAATTGCTTCCCTTGCCGGCTCGCTCTCCGGATCTTCCGCCGATAGAAAACATGTGGTCCATGGTTGCTAAACGATTGACCCAGATTACACCCCCAGCTGCAACACCAGATCAACTTTGGCAACGCGTGGAAGCTGCTTGGCCTGCTGTACCCCAAGAACACATCTAAAGTCTCTTTGAATCAATGCCGAGGCGTGTGGCAGCGGTGATCTCCAACAATGGCGGGTACTCTGGCTACTGATTCTGGCAGGAACTACACTTCACAGAAGTCTATAAATTTAATCATTTGATACTTGGTCAACATGTTATCTACAAAATAAATTTTGTTGTGCTATCTCTTGTCTTTCTTGGTGTTGTATTTACGGTGGCCACAACACAGTGTACATAGAATTTAATTTTAGTTTGAAACTCTCAAAATACCATATTTCACATATTCGTCAACATTTTTTCCCCTCTTTTTTCGTGCAAGAATAAGATTTTTCTTGTATAAAGAAAACTTAATAGGATATTCCTAGACTATTAAGAAATGAACTCAAGAAATTTTTCATTCGTAAGCACTACGTAAGATTTATGACCTATATTTTACTTTAGACTTACACATAAGTCGTTTATGTGATAAAATTAAAATTTGCCACTAATAGATTTCCCTTACATCCAATTACACTTATTCTACGTTTTCAAATTTGAATGTTTTTAAGCATGAGTTATGCTTTTATTCAATGTATTTTTTTGTGAAATTCTAAATTTCACTCTGATATTTTTGCTTCCACCTTCATTTATGTCTTAGCAAATTGGATAATTATCCGAGATAAGTTTTATTAGATTAAATTCAGAACAATTACATCCACTCATTGTTAACTAGTATTATCTTTGAGGTTTGAGCTATATGTCTAGCCTGCAATTATATATACAAACTAAATCAGAGATATATAGATAAAATAACCAACAAGTTTGGGGGAGCTCAAATTTTGAAATAATTCCAAGAAAGGAAACCGATATATAAAGAAAAAAACCAACTAACCAAAACGGAAAATTAATATTAACTTTGAGAAAGTAAATATGCATAATGCTTCTTTCAAATGCATATATATACAGTCAAACTTCTATATAACGAACCTCTATATTGCGAATTTTTCTATATGACGAACTTTTTCCTGGAACCTTGAACATTTCACGATTTTCTTCGTAAAATAACCTCTTTATAGCGAAGTACCTTTTCTATGTAATGAACTTTTTCTTTCATGATTCAATTTTTTTCTCCCTATTTTTAAAGTATTTTCTAAACATTTCAAGTTATTATCTCTTTGACACATTTTATGAAGGTCATAAATCTTGAACTGGTTTTATTAGATCCTTACTCGCCGACGGAGGATCCTTACTTCCGGACGTTTCATCCAAGGAGTGCAACCTTTAACCCCCATTGTCCAGTTCACAAGAAACATCTTTGATATCCCCTTTTACACTCAGTGGAGTTGTCCCGTGTCCATGTATTCTAGTTATAAAATGATGATGTATGTTTAATATTACTTGTATGCTTTAAATTAGAAAATGTTCTTAAAATTCATTAATGTTATTAAAAAATTCTTTTTTCTTAATATTGAAAATACAGTGACACATTCGACATTGTTTTTTCTTGTTTTCGTTGTAGTTTTTCTTTCTTTCATTTTTGAAAGTTAACTTCTTATGGCACGGCAGGGAAAAATTTTCGTGACGCGATGAACGTAAGGAATGAAGTTCCGACTTTTTCCACGTTTTTAAAAACGCCATCGAATTCATACTATCGATCTCAGACAACAAATAATTACAGAATTGGAAAGAGCCACGATATGGTATATTTCTTTACAAAATAATGATATTTTCTATTTTTTACAATTTTTTTTAAAATGAGTCCAAATTAATACGCTTTTATGAAAATGATTTCTAAATCATTCCCTTTCTATTTCCTTTCGCGTTAATGAATTGATGCTCTATTCCAAAAAAAGTTCATGCTTTTCTCTTTTAGCATCAGTCATTTAAAAAAAAATGCCGAAAACTTTTTTTTTTACGATTTTTCAAAAAGTACTCAAAATTTTAATTAAATATTTAATAACTTCATTATTTATAACAATAATCTCACGAAACTTTTTTTCCGTATGTAAAATAGTATTATCCGTAATCTGTACAAAGATTGAAACATTGGTTTAAAAATTACGGCTTGTGTGTTTTTCGTCTATTAGTTATTTTAAGAGAATTTTTAACTTAAGTATTATTCTCTCTCTTACATTTTTTTGTTTAAGAATTATCGTTGTTTGCAATCGATGTGTGAAATTGTAAGCCATTAACTTAAAAATTAAGCCTTCAAAAAATAAAAACAGTAAAAAACCCGATTTTACGAAAAGCCAAGGGTTTGTTGACAAAAACCAGTTTCACGCCAAATTGGCAATCAACATCTGCTTCATCACGTCCACTTCACATTTTCTCAGGGGTTACATTAGAAAAATTAGAGACTATAAGAAATGAAAATTACCGAATTTGGAGTGTAAAAAAAATGCGAATGAAACATTTATTTTTGTTTCAATAATGGTATGTACTGAGCAATATTGCATAAACTAGGACCTATTGCAAAAAAAAAGCGAAAATGTAATGCCCAATGAAGATTTCTATCAATTAATGAGAATATCAAACGAAAAACAAAAATGACTTTTACTTCATGTTATTTCGCATCTTTTGTCATCAGATCGAACTCCATTTGAAATATTTTTAAGGCCCTGCCGGATGAGGTAAAACGTTCATCATTAAACTTTTGATGAAAATATATAATCGCTATACGGACAATGATGGATATTTTCAAAGTTGTAAAGCAGCAGTAGCTATTTCAGGAACGACTGTTCATGTTCATGCAGCTTTAAAAATTTCTATATCAAGATTTCTTCCGTTACATTCTGAAACTGCTCAACAATACAGAACTCTTTTCAAATACGTAAAAGTCATAATTATTGATGAGATAAGTATGATCAGGGCTCAATTATTATTGAAGGTTGATTCCAGATTAAAACAAATAACTGGAAATTTTCAGTCAAAATTTGGTGGATTAGATATTATTTTAATAGGAGATTTACGTCAATTACCACCAGTTCGTTCTAGACCCGTCTATAAGCAATCGAAACAGACCCCATCGTTGGAGCGATTTTATGGCGAAATCTAAAATTTTATGAACTACAGGAAATCATGCGTCAAGCGAATCAACAATTTTCTTCTATACTTACAAAAATTGGAAACGGTGATGAAATGGAAATTGCTCTGATTGAGTCTCGTTTTTGTACTGTGGAAGAAACTGAAGCAAGGTATCCTCAAGGTATACGATTATTCAACATTAACAATTCCGTTAATGAGTATAATAATAAAATATATATTGAATGCTTGAGTGGACAGAATAACTTCAACTGCAAAAGATGTATATATTGGTTGTACTTCAAAAGAACAAGAAACCTTCGTACGTCAAAAATTACATAAGATGTCATTAATTGATACAAATGGATTGCATTATCAAACAATTTATGTGAATAATATTTATTACATGATTTCCACAAATATTGATGCGACAGAAGGATTGGCAAATGGTGCAGTTGGAAAGCTAATTCATGTAAAAACAAATGAGGAAGGATTACTTAAGGCAATATGGCTTAAGTTTCCAGATTTACCTCAAATAGGGAAAAAATTAAGACGCAAAAAGAAAATTTCGCCTTATCTCTACAAAATAACAGAATGATAACAATGCCAAAATCAAATACTACGACTGATGCAGTGTTTTTGAGATTCTTAAATGATATTGAGTGCAAAACCTAAATTTCTTATTTTAGCTACCACAATTCTTTGATAACAAAAGCATGTACTGAAACACCCACAAGCATAAAGGAAATAGACTAATAATAATGATACTTTTCTCTATAAAAGTATAAAATATATTTTTTTTTACTATTATGTATTGAAAATGAAAAT
Source organism: Trichonephila inaurata madagascariensis (assembly GCA_019973955.1). Lineage (NCBI taxonomy): Eukaryota > Metazoa > Arthropoda > Arachnida > Araneae > Nephilidae > Trichonephila > Trichonephila inaurata. The sequence goes on along the minus strand of BMAV01010626.1, from coordinate 588,702 downwards.
TTGGTTTCTACTTATACCTTTTCCATCCTAATTATTTTTTTAAATACAGTTTGAAATAATAAATTTGTTAATTCTATCTAAGATTACTTCAAAATAAAACTTTATTATACAATTCAATACATGTAAGCCAAAGAAATTAACTTCTACCACGTGTTCACAGTTTTTTCTTTTTTGATGGCTAAGATATATAAAATAAACATATATTAATGTTAAAAAAAGTGGGAATAATTACTTTCTTTAATATACAGCGTTTATGAATTTAAAATTTACTTTATGTAGTTTATAAAGTATATTAAAAGAGGAACCTCTATAGAACGAATTTTCCATATAACAAACTTTTTTCCGGGATTTAGCGACTTCGTTATATAGAGGTCCGACTGTATATCTATGTATAATACATATAACATTATTTTGCACTGTATTCTCTGTTCTAATTTTTTTTTATTTCAGTCCAGTAATATAGAAAAGTAAAGGGAAAGCCTTAAAACTGTTTAATCTTTCAACCTCAACCCTAAGCCTAAGAGTTTGCAAACGTATTACTTTGGTTATTTTACTTTTTCCTGCACTCTCTTGCTGATTTCTTGCTTGTTTTGCTTTATTGTACTTAAGTACAATGTTAATGATTGTATATATGTGTATGTTGAATAAGTTAAACTGAACGTAAATTGCGCTAAGAAATTCACAAATACTTTAAAAGAATAAGTTTAAAGATTGCATTTAAATTTTCTTAGTTTGATGTACGATAATAACTTAATTCTCAGTCAGTTAGAGTAGATGAAAATCGGAGTAGAATTTCAAAGAATTCTGATGTGTATGGCTTACTAAATTCATAGGAAGATATTTAGTCACTAAGATTAATAAATCCTTCAGGATTGTCAGTTAATAAAAACAAAACGTTAATGTATGTACCAAAACCCGTCTTATTTTTTAATGTTGCTGGTTAGAGCAGCTTTTTTTACATATTTTTCTAATCAGTTTGAATCAGGTAAGCTAAACTTTTATCTTGTATAAAAATAATTAGAAAATGTTTTAGGGGACTATTAAAATGAATAATTGAGATAGAAGGAAAGCAAAGATGATTATAAAGAATAAAATACAATAATTTGCTTATTATGAATTTAAAACATGTTAAGATACACTTGTTACATAATTAGAACAGTCTTTAGAAAAAGGACACGCAAAGCAAATAAATTCTTCAGAATTCTTCTAATACAAGATTATAATGAATACAGAGATGTAATAAAAATCAAAATGTTTCAAGAAATAAAAGTATTAAATATAATTCAGCTTTAAGTACTCAGATCTCGAATCAAAAACTGACTGATCCTAGCTGTTATTATTATTCAGTTATATTACCAAGAAATGAACTCAGTTTATTTCAATTCAGTTTTTTAATTTTGTCAGTTTTTGTACTCCGTTCTCCTCTCCCCTACCCTCTGTCTTAACTAAAATAACAATAAACTCATATGACGTATTTAGAGTTCGATATTATAATTGCTCAAACTTTGACAAAACAAACTCGCATATTCTTTCAAACTGCTTTTGAAATTACGAATCCTTGTTAAGAGGCTCACTTCAAGCAACATTTTCTTTATCCCCATATTTCTAAAAATGAACAAGTTTAAGGAAAATTTTTAAAAAATTAATTGGTTATACAGTTATTAGTAATATTATTGTTATTTTTTTGCTTGCATTTATTGTATTAACATTACTATTTTAATCAGAGCTTTTTTTAAAAAAATTGTGTGCGTATCTGTTTTTTTTTAAAGATTTATATTCGGTGGTAATATTAGCAACGTTTGCAAACGATGAAAATTCATGTACTACATTTTTGAATTACTTTTTTCTTACAAAATTTCTCATTGAAGTGCCTATTTATATTGTAATAATACGTGTGTAAAATTTTAAAGTTATAAGAAGAGCAGATTTTTTAAAAACCTTCTCTTTGTGTTGTAGTTTATTTGTAAGAAACTGCGATTTAAAGTAAACAAAATAATGCATACTAGGACTACAGTTACGATTGCTAAAATACTTGTTATTTATAGCTGGAACAAAAATTTAAATTTCATTTGAACCAGAAAGTGTGTTTCAATTTATTTCAATAAGAATTGAAAACCACTTTTATTACAAATTTTTGTGAAGAAGGGCTTGGTAAATTGATTGCATCCCATCTAATATTTCACTACGAAATGCAGATTTGTAAAGTATAAATGCAAGCCTTATCATTTTTTTTCCCTTTCTGGATGGATAGAGTAACGAACGTACATTTTCACAGATAAAAAACAATACCGATTAATATTCAGAATTACTTCGATTTCCTTGTTTCATCTTTATGATTTCGTTACAATTTCTAGATTTTTCATACAACTTCCGCATTATTGAAGAATTTGAGATGAGTAGAATGTTATCAATATTTTCCATTGAATTGGGTGGTATTTTAAATAAAATTTCCTAAAGAATTCTAAAAATTTAAAATTTTTAAAAAAGAATAATTTAAATTGATTGAATTGATTCGTACTTTATTTGTGAACTTGAAAAAAGGTTTTTATAAATTAAATTAAATGCATAAATAACTTAATATATATATAGAAAAAGGCTAATCTAATAATAAATAGCAGTTTATCGATATCAGAACTAGCTACACGTATGTAAAAATTGAAACTGAATGAAAAATTATATTATTTTTGAAAAAAGACCTTTTTATTTCAAGGTTCAAAAGGAATTTCTCAGTGAAAAAAAATTCTTTTCTTCAGCCAATAATACCAAACGATAACATTGAAAGTTCTTTGTTATTCGTATTCTCAAAGTGATTAAATATTTGTATAGACTTTATTCAGAACATTTATTTTCATATTGTTGATGTATTTTTTTCCACTAATAATAAAATATTAGGGAAAAAATTTTGTTTGTTAAAGTTTTTTCTTGCAATCTTATTTATATAAGTTCCAACTTTTGCGATAATCTATTCGGATAATTCTTATTGGGGATAATTTCGCGTAACAAAAGACGTCTGATAGATAACGATGAATATCAATCACTTTAATGTCCTCAAGTGACTCAAATTTGTTACAAATGAGAATTTGTTTTAAAACTTAAATGTTATTTTTGTGTTAGAAATATTCTTGGGTACTACAAATACACAAAATTCTGAAAATTTACCATTGTAAAGACTAATGTATGAAGAATAAAGTTGCCAGCACGAGAAATGATTTTGAAAAATCAAACTTTTTTTTCCCTTCCCTAAAACAACAACATGACACATTTTCTACAGAGCACTGATTAAGTAGATGCAGAAAGTATCTTCTTCATATTTTTAAAAGTTAAAGTTATAAAAACGGTAATACTTATTATTATTACTGTAAAAATGACAGCGTTTAACACTCACTTTAAAATATTAATAGATTCGTCAAAAGATTTGAATTTCAGCCTCTTTTTCAGCTGCAATGATGTAATTCTGTCATTTATGGAATTTTTCGGCACAACAAAGCAAAAACTTATGAACAATCTAACAATAAACTTGTTCAGTTTCGTTTGGTTAGTTGAGTGTAACATTCAATGGCTTTGTACATCTTATTCACAAAGGAGTTTCTTTTGGGAACACGTATTGTAATCATAGAGAACATTTTTTACTTACGAAAAATAAACCACAAATTCGTACAAAAAAAGCAAACTATAAAAATAAATTTAAAATATTTCGTGTATGCAATATTTTTAAGTGTAGAATATTTGCAATCGTACAATTTAGTGTGCAATATTTTTATAAAAATGTTTGAATTTATCTTGGCTTTTCTTTGAATATAACATGATAAATCGAAAGTAAAGAAAAAGGTCAGAATTTGTATTAAAAGTATTAAAAATTTCTTAAAAAATCTCATCATTTTATCTGTCTATTATTTTTATTGAAGAAAGCATCTTAGCAACCGTATTTTTTTTTTTTTTAAAGAATATTTTCATACTTTTTTCTTTTCGAGAAAATGAAACTAATTTCGTTATACAAATCTGTTTGCAAAGGATAAATCGTACAAATATATGTCTTTTTTCAAACTTGTACGAAGAAATAAAAATTTCAGAAACAACAACAACCATAATTATGATCAGTGTTTTATATAATTCGAATTAAAAACTCAGATCGAAGAATACAGAGGGATTAATCGATTTTTACGATCCTAATTTTTGGGTCATTTTAACAACTGTATGTTTGAATAACATTCAATCATTAAAAAGCATTCCAAAAAAAAGAAAAATGGCATACAACTTTTCATATTCAAGGGGACCTCTAGGTATTTTATTGTACATTTTATATATAGAGAAAGTGTTTAATTCTTTTAACTTATCAATATTTATAACTTTTATTGTTCGTAATCATTTTCAAAGTGGTCAACTAAATTTATCTTCCCGTTATAGTGATAAGAAAGTTTCTATGTGTTGACCAGCCTTTACTTATAAGTCATGATCAAGAATTTGTCCTAAATTAACTTTAGATTGCAAGCTGATTTAGTTTATATCAGAAGAAAGAAACAGACAATTCACAACAGCAAAAAGATTACTAAAATCCTTTGAAATAACTCTAAAAGATTTCTTAGACAGAAGGATGGTAGCTGAGTGGTCATCTGCACAACATTCAGGTATGTCACTAAATAGTCTCCCGCTTAACTCCTAGTGCCACTAAATAACTGCCGTGGAGAGAAATTGAAGCACATTAAATTTGCCGAGACGTTAACGTGGGGTGAAAGTTTAGAGAATGGGATGCCAGCCGAAGTGTCGTCCTCGTCACTTGAACGGGATTCAAAATTATGAGGTCCAACCCCAGTAGTCCGCGCGTAACTTTGCAGTAAATCAATAGAAAACTTATCAATAAGCGTAATACTCCATCTTAATTTTCGAATCAGCAACTAATTTGTATTCTATGATGTCATAGCTTAGCAGAAAGATTTTATAAATTTCAAGAGAGCATATTTTACCCATTTTTAAAAAATTTAACATATACTTATCTTCTTATACTTTTAGATTTTCTTTTTACTCTTTTATTATCTCCTGTCTCTTTCACTTAAACTAAACTAAATTTCAGTGGCTCAACAGCCCATATAGGGCCAAAGCCTACTGTGCCCATCTCAGTTTTCATGACCTTGGGCAATGAAGTGTATGAGCAGATGTCTGTCTGACGCGAAACCCCCATTGTTTAGTTCCCAAGAAAGCTTGGTACTCATTTATCGACCCACTGAAGGGCTGAAAGACTTTGTTGATCATATCCCTCCTGAAGTTTAAACCCCGGACATGTGATGCCCCTGGGATTCCATCTCTTTAACTTACTCTTTTATATTTTTAGAGTAACCTAAAACTGATTAAAGATGAAGGGATTTCAACTCTCTCTCTCTTTCAGTAAATAATATCACACACTACACACATACTCATTTAAATTGCAACTCTCACAGTTGTAACTTGTTTTTGTTCAGATTTCATACAACTAATCAAAAATATTTCTAAACAGGTATGATATAGGTATTTGCTAATCATATAACTTAAGTTAACAAAACTTTTAAAACACTTTTTAAATTTTAAACTACTTCACTGCATGTTTTTCCTATCTAATCGATTTATCATAACTATTTTCATGTCTTTCTTAAATTTATGATGAATAGCTATTCACAGCCTAAGCATACTTAAACTCAGGTTGGTTGCTCATGAATGAATTTTTTTCTCTTTTTTTTTCTGTTTCAATTTACCTTTTTTTACTTGATTTTTATTTCTCTTCCCAGTTTTGCATTTAAAATTTTATACCGGGTCAACGAAACAGAATATAGAATTTTTTTAAATTTTTTCCTCGCTAGCTTTCTTCTTGCTAGGGAATCCAGCTGGAGCGTTTAATTATTGGAAAGAAATTGAATAAAAATATTTCTTTGAAACAACACTTGGTTTTGTAAGTTATTGACAATTTTTTATCTCAAAATGTTTTAATTTGAAATAATTTCATAAGGCTAAAATATTTTGTAATAATTAAAAGTTACAAGTGAACATTTTGTTTTCTTTTTTCAGAGCTATGATTTTTTCTAAATACAAGATTACACAATATATCGACAACTTTTCATCTTACACATTAATGAATTGCCTTTTTTAGATCACTTTCACATTCACCAAATTATTTTTTGTGGGTAAAACTTTTTTTTTAAATTTTAAAATGAAGTTGTAAAATTTACTTTTTAAAAGAAATGCAATGTGTATGTGAGTTCAGTTTTTGCAACTTAGACGCAAAGTAATCTGCTTTTTGAATTCTTTTTAAGTCAATAATGGTCTTTAAAAACTATCTGAAAGACATTTCTAGACATCTGACTAATTAATTTCATGCAACATGCAATTTTAGAGACACATAAGCACATAACTTTGTCAAGTTTCCCAATAAAAACCCTATTATTAGAAAATAATGAATCTACAATATAATAAATCTTCCTTTAACAATAACTGAGCTTTGCAAAAATCCCATTAATTTATCTCCATAAAATTTATTCATAAAAAATTATCAGAAAAAAATCCACAAGGGACCATGACCCGTAAAAAATTACTAGGTTTCAAAACATTTTAGCTTAGACATTTTAATTTATTTTGAATCTGATATTTTTGGAAGGTGTAAAATGAATACTTATTCCAGTATTGTGTGTATAAACAGTTTAAATTTTTATTTATAATGCCCAGTGGATACTCAGACACCACCTAAGGATCTACGTATTCCACCAGATCTACGGGAAATATTTCTATCTAGAAAAGTTTTTTGTAATTAATCAGGTTAATCAATTAATTAGATTAATAAACAGTATAAAATGAGGAAAACATAACCTCAAGAAGATTGAAAATAACCCAACAGGAAAAGAGCTTCGGATGGAAATGAAATTTAATATACATATTGTGATACACAGTTGTGAGATTAACTTGATCCCAAAATCAAGACTATTATTTTAACATATATATTGTATGCAGTTAGAAAAATACAGAGCAATTTAAATATTGGGTTGGATCGCCTCCAGCTACAATGTATGTCTCAACACTGACTGGCATTGAGTTGATTAGACGTCGAATGTTGTCCAGAGGCGGATAGGTTAACAGCTGGAACAGCCACTTCCAAATCATTTACAGAGTGACAAGGCGACACCTGGCGTTTTAGCTGGTCTTACAAATACTGTTCAAGGAACAAGGCAGAGGACCGGCAATGGGAGAATCTGAATATGACGCAGAAAGTCTTGAGGGTCTCAAATATTATGCGAGCGAGCGTTATCTAGCTGAAAAATTGAGCGTGGAAGATTATTCAGGAGAGGTCCCACTTGAGGTCGAATAATGTCATCAACATAACGCGTGGACCCGTTATGGTTTGACATACAGCAATCAGAATGAGCGGGAATCATAGGCTATGGCCGTTATGCTTACTTTGTGTGCACTGTGTCGCGTGTGCCAGCGTGAGTGGAATTGCACCGTTCTCTAGGACACTCGTACGCGGTAATCTTCTGACCGCAAAACGAACTGCAATGCATCACTAAGAACCCCATTTGGCCAATCTTTGATAACCTAAGTCACTCTAGCTTGGCACCACTGTAAACGGTGCTCAATTCAGTTCACGAAAAGGGCCCTTGGATTGACAGGTTTTCTTCAGCAACTGCGGAGCAACTGGCAGCCTTACATCTGATTGTATCGTACAAATTGACATTGAGATCCACGAGCGTTTGCCACATTATCCTTAGATACTCACGCCTCGTTGCCTTCTCGTTCGCTTCAAATCCTGTTCTTCGCACGTGGTTACTATCTCGTGTCCACTGCTCTTAACATGTTTTGAAGACACATTCTGAATGATCGACCTGGATAGCAACACGGCGCGTCGACAAGCCGCCTGCGGTTTTCATGCCGATAATCAGGCCCCTGTGAAACTTGCTTAATTGTATGAAATGTCATTTCATATAGTCATCAGGCACACATTGCTAAAGTCCTTTTAAAGTCGGAATGGGATCATAACATTAATGAATCTTCCCCTATGTCCCAGTTTATACAAGATCCACTTCCTGATTACAACGCCACTGCAGGGTGTGTGGCCATGAACATAGGCACCAAACTAGGCTCATTTTTACATCAGACATCATTCAACTCCTTTGAAAATTTCAAGATTGTAGCTCTCTTCCTTCTTGGTGCGCTATTTCCAATGTTCCGAAGTGTATTTCATTTGATGAGTGGTGAAGTCTCACAGATCGTTAGAGCCACAAAAAAATTCAGGGGACCTTTTGCTGTAGTGTGGCCGATAAATATGCATCAAGAAAGTACAAAAATTTACTCGATTAGTTATTGCAGGGTCAGGTTTGTTCCATTTCTGAACGGATCTCGCGGTTTCTGTAGACAAGTGAGCAAGGTCGTGAGTATCGTGGACATTCCTGATTTCACAAAAACTTCATGATGAGGAATAATGAGAGCTTTTACATGTTAAATTAAAGTTAAAGTGGCCTAAATGTCTTCACGAGGTATGGGTGTGTACGTCCATTACCAATAATTCTCGTTTTATTTATTTATTATTTTTTATGAATATGTTTTCCAGTATTAAAGCTCATTTTCTTATGGTTAACATATTCTAAAATTCGTGAGTTCTGCTTTCAATATAGTATTATTTATTTTCTGATCATTTTACGATAATATAGAAATATTTTTAAATCACAATTCAGAAATAATTCAGGCTTTATTTACTTTGTTTTGTACATATTGTATTGAAGCCTCTGAAATTTAACAAAATTAATAGGACTAAACTTTTGCATAGTTAACTAAAAGTAGCATAAAAAATTGCTCCCTAACATGTTTATGTGTTTTTAAAACCCATCATTGTGGATTTTTTTCTCTTTGCAATACTAATGAGTAAAGTGACGTGTGGAATACGTTAAAAATATTACTTAATAATATTATTGTTATAAACATGACAATCACTTTTAACTTCTTCACAATGTAATCTTTTGTCATGAAATATTTCTCAAAGATCGATATCCATTAAGAATTGAATTGTAATGCTCTATTATTAACGTCCATTTAGTGGTAGCAGGGGAAGTACATAAAAAGTTATAAAGCACAGAAGACAGGTAAATAAAATACAAATTCAATTTCTATTAGAAAAACAAACTGAATTCATACTTTGAATCATTTTCATTGAACCCCAGTGTCATTTGGATGTCAGTTACAGAAATGGAGTATCTAAGAATTCTCAATTGTGTGTGTGTGAATCTCAAAAAAAGCAATTGCTGGCAGTTTGAAATGTGCCATTGAAGTGACAATGCTTTGAATTTGTTTTTTATATCCCCAGAGGTGAAGGTTAATACTCGTATTGTTTTTATTTGATAACAATATAAATGTGCGTTCTTTCAACATTTTTTTTAACATTTTTTTTCTCATTCTTGGAAGTAAAGTACTCACACACATTTCCTGTAATCTCTCTCAAGATTCAGAACTTTTTATTTTAAAAAAGGCGGTAGGAAATAGAAGAGAATTAGTTTCCTCGGAATTTCTCTCCGCTTTTGTTTCCCTAGATAAAACAATTCTTTTGGTATTTGAAATCAATACATGTAAATTAGTATAATGTGAAAATAATTGTCTTCAGCTATTCACAGATATTGAGCAAAGTAAAATGAACAAACTACCATATCAAAACAAGAATTAAGCCAATAATGCAGTCGTCGTTTGTGTCAGTAATCTTTTCTTAAATAAAGAATTTTTTCCTTGTACGCTCTTCACTAAAACATGAAAAACAAAAAGTTGTCGAAATTTATTATGACACGCGTAATTTTTATCGCAGAAAAGAATTTTAAGCATCCTAAAGAAAAAGTGACAACGAGTAGTTGCTTAATTCTTCAATTTGAAGTAGTTTCGGTGCTTTGAGAAATGTACAAGCAATCGAAGAGAGCAATCGTTCAGAAAATTCTAAAAGTTTGACCGTAGGATAGACTGAAAAAATGCTATATTTTAGAGTAAAGGGATGCACCTATTTCCATTACATTTTGAAATATTCATTTCATAAAAATCTGGGACTAATTTTCTAAATTTTAGTTCTTCTGTTTTATTTATTTATTTGTCTCATTTGCATAATTTGAATATATATTAATTTAAAAATGAGGTTATTTATTTTCATAGTGGGAGGGGGGGGGGGGGATGCTTGCTTTTGTTTGTAAAAGCAAATTAATCTTTCTTTCAAGAAAACAGCAATCCCAACACCAACTTCTTTCCACCAGAAGTGATTTTAAAAATTTCTGTGAATTTGTTGTAAATATTTGTAATTCTTCTTAACCTCAATTTTTTTAATTTTATTTCTCTTGAATGTGTGTTTAATACTTACTTCTGTAAGCCTCGTGTGATACTTTGGGGTGCACGGGGATTTTATAATTGTTTTCAATAAAAAAAAATGCTTGGAGATCCGGTAATGAACAAATAGAAATACTGTTTAGATATTTTTTTAAGAATTACTTGATTTAAGCAGAAATTGCTTATAAAATATAATTTTTTTAGCAATGCTGTAATTTTTTTTGCATTTTTTTTGTAATTATTATTAACTATTATAAGCAATTATTAGTAATTGCGATAATACAAGCAAAAATCGAAATTTCTTGATATCGAACTAAAATAATTTTACAATTGTGATGAAAAAAGTATTTATCCAATTATTACAATCTAGAGTAAATAAAAGTAACATTCTGCTTAGAAAAATAAGAAAATAATAATAATAATAATAATTTTTTTCTTTTAAAAACGAAAAATGCTTTAATGATATGTGTCCTACCATCTGTATTGATATTGGCAAAGTTTACTAAACCGTGCAGAAGGGCTAATGAACGTTAAATCTGTTGAGCTCAAAATCCTTAAGGTATCCGACTACGTTCGGAACCATGATTTTAAAAAAGCATATAAATGGATAATTTTCATGATATTTAGTGTCACTTAGATTAGAATACATGTATAAAATTGTTTTAAGGACAATTTGCCAAAAAAAATTATTTAAATACAATATTTCGGCAAAAAATTAACATAGAATAACCTTTTTTCAAAATGTTCTCCTTTTGTGAAAAATACTTCTAGTATAATAATATTTTGCCTGTATATAGCTCAGACCTCTTTACAGAGGCTCAACTATGATTTTTGAAAAATTCACATTATTTTCAAAGTTACAACCGATTGAAATAATTATCGGCGTTTTTTTTTAAATTTCTCCCCTCTGTTGTCGTAAAACATGGATAAACCCACTACTAAGTTATATATTTCCAAAATTCTAGTTGAGCCTCTGTACAGAGTTCTGAGCTATACACAGGCAAAATATTATTATAATAGAAGCACTTTTCACAAAAGGAGAACATTTTAAAAATGGGTAATACTATGTTCATTTTTTGTCAAAACATTGTTTTTAAATAATTTTTTATTGTAATACTATTCTTAAAACAATTTTATATACATTTTATAATCTAAGTGTCACTAAATATCTTAAATATTATCTATTTATACGCTTTTGCAAAATCACGGTTCCGAACGTAGTCGGATACCTTAAGTTGATATGGTGTGGAAGTTTGGAGAGTAGGGAAACCCGCTCAGGTGAGATTCTCTCGTCTTTTGACGTGGTACAATATTATGTATGACGTTAAAAGTTAATTAATTAAAATAAAGTTTTTTAAACTGAGAGCTGAAAGTAATTGCGCACTTAAAAAACAAAAAAATTGTATACTCGAAGAATTTCCTTACTTCGTATTAAACGAAAATATAAAATTATTAGTTAGATTTACAGGAAATTAAGTAACTTATGAAAGAGATCCATAAACTAATTGTGGTATCTGGTTACTGTTGAAGGTAGATTATGGACTGTTGGCGCTTATCTGCGCGTTTTCGGTGTGTGTGTGTGTGTGGGGGGGGAGTTACTGTTTTTTAGGGATAAGGTGATTGACCCTCGAGCAAGACGATGAGGGGTGAGAAGAATCCCTTGTTTTGAGAAGCGCGAAACATTAGACATTGAACTAAGTGTGGTGGAAAGTGAATTTCTTTGTTTTTAGACCAACGCACAGCGCATAGTCTGCTGTACCATGAATAGAATTTCTTGGGAGAGGTTTTAACACGAGACGGACTGTGTTTTGTTTGATTGTAGTGAGAAGCGAGATAATTGGGTTGGCTGTTCAGAAGCGTTGATAAGTAGTTTAGAAAGTAATTGAGATTTATTACACTAATATAATTTAAAAATTGTTATATATATATATATATATATAACTAAGTTATTCAAATTCAACTTTGAATAAAATAATAAAATGATTTTTAATTCCAAGTTTCTATGAACACCAGGTTTACTTTAATTAAGGAACTCTTTTCATCAACCTAATATTTAATGTATTGGAATCAGAATTCAAAGTATTAAACATGCAAATAATACTATAAAGCCATATAATTAAAAAATTCAAACTTAAAATTTAGTTCATGGTTGTTTTTTGAATTGTGTAATCATTGCGTTCAGCAAGCGCGCGAATCCTTGTATATAATCACATGAATAAATATATGTTTTTGAATTAAAAATTAAACAAATTATATTTATGCTTTTTAAAGAAACGCATTTAGATGATATACTACTATTTATTGAGAATATCCCATATTAAAAATCATTCAAGGTATCCGACTAACCTAAAATCATGATTTTTTTTCAACAATGGACAACTTTTTTTAATGATTTTATTGTATAACCCACCTTATTAGCTTTATAAAAATACCAAGTTTTTTTATTTTCCGTTCATTAGAACAAAAACTACAAGTGTTTTAGTAAAAGCAGAAGCAATAACTTCACATAAGATGTCAAACTTTATGTATGTAAAATGCGTTTTACTCGAAATGTGTTTTTTCGAAAAATTCAAACGGGGACAGCGATTGCTCAAAAAGTTTTTAAAATAATTTACTGAAATTTTTTGTGTATTTTCTGTATAACAGTAGAAGTGTTTTAACCTTCAGATTTATCAATCACTGTTTTATTTCAAAATTTACAATCCTTTATGTGATTATAATCATTGTTTTTTTTTAAGCAATTTTATGTAGTCACTAAGAAAAAGTGCTCTAGTTTTTGTAAAAATTAAAATATCTCTTATCCTGAAGGTCATTTCAAACATGAATAACAAAGTAATACATCAAAATTGAAAAATTGAGAATTTGTTCATAAAAATTTTTGTACAGAGTGGGTCCCGTTTATCTATTTTTTTGTATTACCTGTTTTTTTCCCATTTTAATAATAATAAACTTTCTTTCTGTTTTCAATTTTAGGATATTTTCTTAAAATATACTAAATAAATCTAAAAATCACAAAAAAATCTCCATATCCATTTTTTTTAAAAAAAATGTTCTCGCAAGTAGTCGGACTAAGTTCGGAACCGTGATTTTAAATGTGCATAAATGGATAATTTTCATGATATTTAGTGTCACTTAGATTTGAATACATGTTTAAAATTATTTTAAAGATTTTATGACAAAAAAAATTCATTTAAATACAATATTTTGGCAAAAAATTAACTTAGAATAACCTTTTTTCAAAAGGTTCTCCTTTTGTGAAAAATGCTTCTATTATAATAATATTTTTCCTGTATATAGCTCAGACCTCTGTATAGAGGCTCAACTATGATTTTTGAAAAATTCACTTTATTTTCAGAGTTACCACCAATTAAAATAATTATCGGCGTTTTTTTCTTAAAATTTCTCCCTTCTGTTGTAGTAAAATATGTATAAATCCTCTTCTAAGTTATGTATTTCAAAAATTCTAATTCAACCTCTGTACAAAGGTCTGAGCTATATACAAGCAAAATATTATTATAATAGAAGCATTTTTCATTAAAGGAGAATATTTTGAAAATGGGTCATTCTATGTTCATTTTTTGTCAAAATACTGTATTTAAATAATTTTTTATTGTAATAATATTCTTAAAAATATTTTACATACGTTTTCTAATCTATGTGACACTAAATATTATAAATATTATCCTATTACACGCTTTTAAAAAATCACGGTTCCGAACGTAGTCGGATACCTTAAAAGCATGAACCAGTTTTAGAAGCCAAAGCTTAATTTAAAAAATTTTTTGACTCAGGTTTTTTTTTTTTTTTTACATTTAACGAAATCCTTACATATATTTTTCATCCAGGCGTCAACTTCAATATTCATTTGATAAATCATTTCTTTTATGAACAAATGTAAACAAAGCAGTTTAGATACTGACTCAATATCTTACCGTTTACGGAAATGTCAACATGAAATAACGTGACGACTGAATCTAAGGAAAAAATAGTGGAAAATAAAAAACACCACATTTCCTTTAAGAAAAAACACTTCAATCAAAATCGGAACATAAAAAGTATTTTAGTTTATGGTTTAACCAACTATTGTTCCTAACGACCGCATTGTCTGTGTGTTGTTTCGGAATGTGAAAATTCCCATATTTTCCATTCAGAGATTACAGTTTTAAAAGAATTGCATCACGTCCTTATATCACGCCTGACCTTCGCATACTTTTAACGGTTGCAGCACAAAATATAGAAGAGAAATATGTAAAGATATATTAAATAAACCATCCTTGTCCATTTTCTGTAATAAATAATTGTCCAAGTGGATTTCTTGGACTTGACCATCTGACTTACGATTTAACAATAAATCACTCCACCGCTCTGTCAACAATCCCACGGGAGACTGGTTGCTGATGTTTTTATCAACTATTCAACATTAGACATGTTTGGAATGGACGCATTCGTGAGAAAAGTCAACAGGAAACTTAATAGCTGGGGAAAGCTAATGCTAGTTCTTAACAAGTGTCCGACGTACTTAATGGATTATTACCGAGTATTTTGACAATTTTCAAATTTCAATAGACTTTGCATATTGAATGATTTATAACTCATTTGTGTGTGTAATAAAGAAATGAAATATTTCAAATGTATTAAATAAATTTAATCTTTCCTTATATTCTTCAAAACATTTCAATGAGTTTTAGCTTTTATACAAATATACGCTTGAGTTATTTTTTCCATGTATATAACATACTCAATATTTTGATTAGTCTTCCAGTTGTGCTTAAAGCTGTATTGTTCCACTATTTGCTTGCTTTTTTTCTATTAAAGACATCAATTTTCTGCAGTTTACACTTTTTCTTTTTTACGTTTTGAATGCTTTTTGTTAAAAAATATCTAATTAAAAATAAACTTTTGAAGTCTATAAGGAAGTAACGTATCCGCGGGGGGCAAACCTATCTAATAATCAGGAGTGCGATCTGAATTTCTTTCTGTGATTGCCTAATATCGACTTTAGTACATTTAGCACGCAGATGTTAGGAAGGAATTCAATGGTATTTGAATATTAACGGACACACACAACAAATGCTGGTACATAAACTATTTTTACCATAATTAGCGAGTTTAGTACAAGCAAAAAAAAAAAAAATCTCATTCATAAAATATTTGTAAGATATCATCGTAAATAATTTATATCATAAAAGAAATTTATATTTTTAGTAATTTACAAAAGAAACAAATCTTTTAAAACTTTTCTGCGCACATAGGATGAGAATTTTATGATATTTTATTCCCTCTTAAACTTCGACTATATATTTTAATTTCAGCTAGCGTGGTGCATGTTTAACAGTTATATTATCTTTTTTTCCCCCTTTTAATTATAACTAAGCGTTAAAGGCTAAGAAGATAAAAATAAAATAAAGAAAATCAAGTCCGAAAAACCTCTTAATTTAAGAGCATAGCATTCAGTTTTTCCTAGATTTTCGAACTAAATATATTCGAAATTCTCTACACCGAGAAGAAATACAATCACGACTACCATCGTTGTAATAGAACTAACTCATTGTGTAAATGAAGATTATAAAGTATATACTGAAGCTGATAAGTACATAGCTTATAATAAACGCAAATGGTATTCTGATTTTAAAATCAATTTTTTGAAATGAATAAGTAACACAATTAGGAAAGGATATTGAATTAAAAGTTAACCACGAGCTCTTGTGCAAAATTTTATTACCAATTGTTCATATCAAATTTTATATTGAATACTAGTTTCAAAGCGAAAAGCAAATTGTTAAGAGCCCCATAAAAATGAACAAAGAAAAACCGAATGTTTCCCATTCATCAATAACGCCTGCTCTAAGAATTACGCAACTGGTGAAGATAGTTAATAAACCCGCTATAGGTTTCTCGGAACTTACTTGCTTAGTCATTTCTTGTGGCATGACTGCTTCTGCATGCCAGAGAATTCGTTGACTGTCTAAGGATCTCTTACCAAGATTTCACTTTCAGGAACATTTTCAAGAAAAAAAACACATGCTGTTTCTTCCTCTCTCCACTATAATTACGACAAAAATTCTACGGCCTGTGTTATTCAAGGCCATAAGGTGTAGCTTTCCTCTCCTCCTCCTCCAATTGTGATAAGATAACGAACGCTTGGTTAACTGATCAAAATTGGCTGTTTTGACAATACAATAATATTTTAATTATTTGAAAATACTCATATTTATATATCTTTCAAAAAGGAAAAATTAATATATAAATATATTTATTTGTTCTCGAAGATATTCATTTATTTTCCAGGAAAACAAAATGTCATTTTTTTTAAAGAACTTCACAAATATCTAAGTCTGCTGCAAGGTCTCATTTTATGTGGAGGATGTGTTCTACAAAAAAAACCCCATGTAAACAAGTCCCATAAAAAAAGAATTTTACTTGTCTTGGAAAATTTAGAGACACGTTTCGTAAATATTCGCGTAAAAAAGTTTGCAGAAATTCATAAAAATAGGTTTCTTCATTAATTTTTTCAAGTACCTAAAGAAAATTCATGTAAAAATTTAAATTTGTATTTACATCCAAAATGATTTTACTTCATTGAAAAGGGATACGCGTGGTTTTATATATTTTTAAACCATTATCGCGCTATTTGATAATGATCTTCGTTTGCCAACTGGTTCCAAATCCCTTTCCTCTCATTAGAAGAAATCGTCTCTACAACAGATCTTACCTGTAAAGGAGATGGATTTTTTTAAACTCCGTTATTGATCTGCGTAGCTCTTTTTAGATAATTAAATTTTGAAATGACGGTTCTCTACTAATTTTTTTTCCAATTCAACTCGTGATATCTAGAGATATATATAACGCGAATACTCATATTGAATTAGCTTCATTAATGAAGAAACGATTTTCTAATTTGCTGCGAAGTTGAAGATCTCGAATTAATTTTGCACTAAAGAAAAGAGAAAGGGGAGAATCTGGTCTTTCCCCCCCTGCATCATTACATCCTTCTGGACATCAAAAGTTAAGATTAATAACATTTAACCCTTTATCTACCAAAGGTACTTTTAAGTACCACTCACTTTAAAATTACATAGAATAACCATTTTTACGAATAACCTGACAATACTTAGCAGGAATATTCTTTGAAATCCACTCTTCCAAGATATATAGCGGCAAGGGTTCTATGATAAGTATTTTAACGAGGAAGGCGAATAGTTTTTTTGCAGAAATTGCATTTTCAGTGGATTGCGAAGATTGTTATTTTTGTTCCGAAAAAGTAGTTAATGTCAAAAGGTAAGTTTCCTCTTCTTTTTTTGTTTGTTTGTTTCTTAATGAAGACCTAGAAAACGATTTGACTATTTATTTTAAGTAAACAGTGTATATAATTAATTTTATAGTTGAATATCTTTAATTAATTAATTAGCTCCTCTAACGGATTAAATTTCCGAAAATTGAGTATTTTTTTTATGTATATCCCGTAATTTTTAATGTAGTGATTCCAAAAAAATATTGCATGAAAAACACTGCAGTAAATCCTAATGCGGTAGATAAAGGGTTAAGACATCCTCTACAAACTATTAATCTAAATCCTCATGTCTAAAAGTATTAAAACCATCTCTTCCCCAACTTCTCATATGGCACAGTAATTATTTTTTTGGATAGTGTCAATGTTTGAATGGTTGTAATTCGTGCATCCACACACATATCTGATCTTCTTAAGGCTGTCTTCGGTAAAAGTACAAGAGCTCTAACTAAACACGAAACACATTTTCAGACAAAAAGGTGACCCAATTTCCATAGAAATTTGCAACATTATAACTCGTACCTCTGTTAACAATATAGTGTTTTTAAAAATTTCAATATTTCGTGAATACTTTCTTTTTTGTTTTAATACGTGAAGGCAAAGCCCATTTAACATTACGGTATAGGATAAAAAAATGCGAAACACATCTTATACCAGATAAAAATGAATCCACTCGGTTAAAAAAATGGGAAGTATGATAAAAAGGCTGCTCTCTAAAGGATAGTGAAGCCAGAATATCATATTAATTTGTCATTTCTTTTATATCTGAAAAAATGTTCCAAATTCGATTCTTTAACATTAACCGAAAACAACCTTAAGCAAGTGTATGTACTTGTCTAAGAAAATTCTTAGATGAAATCTACATAATTAGCAGCTATGATTTATTTAACTGTTAGGAAAATGTAGGGAGTTTTCGAGCGAGATATCAAATGTTTCTTTTCCTTCTAGTCAAATGTTTTCTTCATTTTCGTCCCTAAAATTTTTACTATGAGTGGCTCATAAAATTCCATAAAATTGTACTAATGATGCCTCACTTTCCTAATGCAGCGTTTGAAAATCACTTCTTTTTTTTTTAAATAATACTCATTTTATGTGATATGATATATGAAATATATCACATAATTTATTAATACTACACTTTTACTTTGGGCTCCATTTTTATTTCTTAAAAGCCAATTTTTCATATTGAACTAGAAAAGTAATTTTTATGTGAGTATGAAAAAGGTATATTAATTTTAAAAAATCTCACACACACACAAGATATATTTGAATATTTTAAAGTGAATGCATTCCTTAAGTTTGTGGACATAATTTTTTTTAGATTTACGAAAGTGCTTAATAATAAAAACTACTTTATAAAAAGAATAAAATGCAGTCTTCTATTGATTCTTAAAAGCTCCAGTGTGTTGCATTGAATTCTTTACTCTCAAGTTATGCTTGATAAAATTTTATACTTATGTTGCTGATCTTTACCAGTTCCGAGCGCAAGGAGGGATGCAAATGTAGTCTCCTTCTTTAGACAGAATTTAGTGACATCAACACGGGACAAAATGAAATTGTTCACAGAGAGACGTCTTACTGTATATTCTTGTTTTTCTCTTTCAAGTTGAGAAGAACGGCAGCACTAAGTTTTTGACAAATTAATTTAATCATTTTCATTAATTGACATTAAATATTCCTTTCTAATTAATTCAAAACTTTTTCCAGATATATTTTTAACATATTTTTCATTTTTTATAAATAATATTTTTAAAATGTGTTCAATTATTCAAAATTAAATATTGACATCAATTGCATATTTTCTTCACAAATAATATAAACATAAAAAAAATTATAAAAGAAGTCACTTAAAAAAATCTAAAGTAATCTAAGCAATCCAAACAATGAATTGAAAATATTTAAGTTTGTTTTCGATGTGCAAGAAATGATACTCTAATTAAAAAACATTTTTCAATCCTTGAGATGATTTTAAATATAGCTTTAATACACATTTATGTTAGGCAAAAGGAATCTTTAATCAGACTCTTCTTTTAAAGTTGTTAAAGGGAAATAGATAGCGATTTGGAAGCTAGTAGGATTCATTCGTATTTTTTAAAAATTGCCATACATTGAACTAAAAATAAAACTTGGATTGTGTGGCTTTTTCAACTAGCAATTTTCAACGGATCTTAATACACTCCTTTAGATTCGTATTAATTAGCTCAAACTTCTGATATTTAAAAATTTTCTAATTTGCATCTTATATTCAAGTTTCACTTCTTGGGTTTTGGTTGGAAAAGAGTTGTCATTAATACTGGCCCCAAAAGAACCCAAAGGACATGTTAATGAAAAGACGCGTGAGCCCGTCACAATCCCCTCTAAGAAGCAAAACGTGATTTATTCGAGGGTCTAAATGGCACTTAAGGTATCCGAATACGTTCGGAACCGTGATTTTAAAAAAGCGCATAAATGGATAATTTTCATGATATTTAGTGTCACTTAGATTAGAATACAAGTATAAAATTGTTTTAAGGACATTTTGATAAAAAGAAATATTTAAATACAATATTTCGGCTAAAAATTAACTTAGAATAATTTTTTTTCCAAATGTTCTCCTTTTGTGAAAAATTCTTCTATTATAATATTATTTTGCCTGTATATAGCTCAGACCTCTGTACAGAGGCTGAACTAGAGTTTTTGAAATATATAACTTAGAAGTGGGTTTATCCATATTTTACGACAACAGAGGGGAGCAATATTAAGAAAAAAACGCCAATAATTATTTAAATTGGTGGTAACTCTGAAAATAATGTGAATGTTTCAAAAATTCTAGTTGAGCCTCTGTAGAGATGTCTGAGCTATATACAGGCAAAATATTATTATAATCGAAGCATTTTTCACAAAAGGAGAACATTTGAAAAAAGATTATTCTAAGTTAATTTTTTGCCAAAATATTGTATTTAAATAATTTTTTTTTGTCATTATGTCCTTAAAACAATTTTATACATGTATTCTAATCTAAGTGACACTAAATATCATGAAAATTATACATTTATGCGCTTTTTTAAAATGGTTCCGAACGTAGTCGGATACCTTAAGGTCAAATCTTTTACTCAAAGAAAAAAAGAAACAAGTATTTTGTGGATATTTAAACTTATGTTAGTATTACTTTAACACCTGAATGGAAAATAAATGTGGAATGCAATTATAGTTTCGTGGTGAAGTCGGGCACGAGAATCTTTAACGACGAAGTAGAGCTTCATAAAATATGAATGCAATCAAATCTTCTAATTTTTAAATCTATCCTTAGCATTATTTATTTATTATTGAGGGAAGTCGAGCTCACAACCACACACAGAAGGAGTTTGACCTTAGTACAGACACACCTCATTTAGTGCGGCTTCAAACAGTGCGCTACTACGGTCAGAAATAAGAATAAACAAAATTTCAAATAATATGGATCGATTCTCTTTTATGAAATTTGGAAAGATTTTGTGCCAAATTATTGCCCCCCGCTAAAATGATACTGCCCAAATGAATGGTGTTGATCCCCCCTTGACCTTGACCAATTAGGAATTGATTAGTGCGTGCGTATGTGTACTAAAGAGAAGAGAAAGGGCGAAGAGATGGGCTCATAGTAGACACAGCCAGGTTCTTAATAGAATGCGCGCATCGGTTATACTTGCCATCCGTTTTATGTGGCTGTATTAGCCTAGTGCAGGGGTGGGCAGAGTTTTCCAGGGTACGGGCTACTTTTAATTTTTTCAAGGTGTTGCGGTCCACCCAATGGCATTGGTGGAATGAGAAAAAAAAGGGTCTACAATATTCATTATAATAAAAACGGAATATATATACTTGCCTAAAAGATACATAATACAATAGAATTACGTTTAAAGCAAAATGCAAAATACATACGTAATAATAAGAGCCGATGTTTGTGCTCTACCGACATAAGTACTTAATATGTTCCCTGCCGGGTCCCGCATCATCGCGGGGCCGAATGTTACCACGAGAACCCAATCTCGTGGAAACGCGTGGCCTCAATAGCCAATCCCGGGCTATAGCGGGAAGAGCTGATCATCAACGTTTATTCTTCCCTTCAGTCGGCGTGTGAGGCAAAACTAATTTCTATGGTTGGCATCGCGGTGATCCCATTTTCCCCCATAGAACGTATTAAGCGTCTTCGTTCAATGAAGGTACATCAAATCATTTGCCTAAGTCAACACAATGGCATCGATTGTGAAAAACTGATTCTCCTATCGTCAATATGCTTCTTTTAATTGGCGTGTCATAGGTCCCCCAAATAACTTGGTGGTCCACCGGTCGATCACGTTCGCCTTAATGCCCAGTGGTTGAGGTCACGGACTCGTGGCGGAGCGAAGACCTACCGGGTAGTGAGTGAGTGAAGATTAACGTCGCACTGTTCAGCTACACGAGGGCTTTGGGTGACGGACCACATCATTTGGAACCATGGTCAAGTGACGTGGGACCTACTGTGTAGAGAAGCACGTTAAATCTGTCCAGGCTCAATGTCCTCCTGTTGGCGTAGTGGGGAATTTCGAAGAGGGAGATTCCAGCTCAGGCGTCGTCCTCGTCACTTGATCATGGTTTAAAATGACGAGGTCTACCGACGAGCACATGAAGAAGAAAAAGAAATTGAAGAAAATGTGGAATAGAAAAAGAACTTTGCGTCGAATGATTTCGAAGGATTATTCAATGTCATTAGAAGAGTATGTGTGAACGGTTTGAAGAAAAGATTCGAAATGAAAAAACAAACCTTTGAAGAAGACAAAAATTAGAAAATAAAACTCTGTGTTTTTGCTTGATGTATGAAGAATAAAAGGGAAAAATGTTTTCTTGTTAAAAAATAACGTTTTTCTTTTACATTTTCTACACATTAAGTGATAAAAGGGTTCCATTACTTTTACTTTTCGTCCTTTTATTATTCATAATTTATTTAAGGTAAACAACAAATATTTTTATTTTAACAAAATTTGTTATTTGTTTTAGCAAAATTACTTATTTTCCTACAGAAAAATGTTTCTCTGAGTGCAATTTTTTTAATGTGGCTCCTTCGAGTATACTAGTACTCTAAGTTAGGTATTCCTATATTAGAATTGTATTTTACAATTAAAAAATTTTCACGTTCAATGAATAATTACTTTTTTGTTTCACCCAAAAGTTTTATACTACAATATGACAACCCTATAGTAAAATGTAGCGATAAGTAGCTTCCTATTAAATGCAGTTTCAAATTCTCTTTTAAATTAGTACTGTCTAAGCTCCTTACAAAATATTTTGACCACTTTAAAAAGGAATTTCTACAAAAAAGAAAAAACGATTGAAGTTTTATGTATCTATCTTATTAGGGGATTTCTAATTTTTTTTAAGTAAAATTATAATTTGTTTGTATTAAAGTTTAAGGAATATCAAAAAATGACAATGAAATCGTTTAAAATTTTGTGATTTCAAAATTTTTTTTTAATTTGACGTGAGAAATAGTTATTATAAAAAGCTCAAATGTTTATTTTAATCAAATCTGGTAATTGAATGTAAACATATAAATAGTGACTTCTTTAAAAAAGATTTTAAATTATTATGATTACGAATAAAAATATTTTTGCATTATAAGTAAGTTCAACCTACAAATTTGTTGAATATTACAAAAATAGTTAATAATTCTTGAAAGGAAGAAAATATCAAGTTTTTGTCAGTGCATGTATATTTCTAAGAAATTTTCAAAACAGTTCAAAATGTTAAGCATCTCGCATGTTTGTTGCATTTTATTAATTAAAATTAAAATTAAATGACTTGTTTGTATCTGATTAATAAACATAGAATTCATACAAACCTAATTTTTTGTTTTTTCCTTTGTTGAAATAAAATCTCTTAAGTCTCTTTTTAATACTGATTTTTATTATTTTTTGCAAGACATTAAGAAAAAGATTTCTTGTGGTTTTGTTTTTTTATCCGTTAAAATTTTATTTTTTTAAAAAATATCTTTTTTTTCGCTAGAATCCCAGAAAATCCAGCAGAAAAAGAATTTCCATTTCCAAATGAATTACTTGTAGGGGTGGAATTCAATTGAAAGTTGTTTTTTAAAGAAAATGTTATAAACAAAATCAAACATTTTCGCCTTTCAGTTTTTATCGCCATCAAGATGGATTGGTTTTTAACCATCAAGATAGATTGGTTTCAAATAATAATAAAAACTCATTTTTATGAAGAGAGACAACTACGTTAAGTATTTCATATATTTCAAATTTTTCTCTCTTTTGGTCTGAACTTGAATTCCCATCTAGCTATAACACAAAGAGATAAACTATTTTAATAAAAAAAAGGAGATAAATGATAAAAAGAGGTTTTTTTTCTTAAAGGAAAATACTTTTCATATTTTTTCTTACGCGACTATACTTTTCGAAACTATTTTTATTCTGGAAGCTTTAACTCTATTCAAATTCATTCTAATCAGATTCACATTTTCATTGGAATATAACAGAGCTTTTACACGATTTAAGTGCCTATATTGTTTATTACTCTTGACAATGTCTTTGCTGGTGTACTTTCTACAATAATAACAACAACAAATAAAGAAAAAGGTCATGAATATGCAATATGAGCAACAAACTCGTAATTTAATTTAACGTTTAATATAATATAACCCGTTTAACTTATGCAATAATACACGTTTTTATATTAATTTACTTTAGAATTATTCAATTTTTTAATAATTTATTTATTTATAACGTTTATTAATTTAATAAACGTTAAGAATTTAACCATTCACTAACACAATGATCAATTAAGAATTACAGATAAAAATATCTCGCACATTGAATATGAAGCTTCTTTTAGTATGACAGGAAATAAAGTAGTACAAAAAAAGAGAAGAAAAACAGTGCTAATGAATCAGAATTTTTACAACTAATTATAGTATGGGACATTTCGTACTTTTTACGAAATCAAGTTTATTTAAAAGAAAAACAAACAACTTAAGAGGTTTTATACAGTTATTCTTAAATAACCCACTTAAAACGATTAGATATTCGACCACAAAAGTATTACATATTATGAAATAAATTAACAAATTTCTTATAAAAATACATTTGTTAGCCATCCAAGGAGTTATTTTTCAATTCCTTCTATTAGCTTGCACTGTCTATATATTTATTTATTTATATATTTGTATATTTATTTATCTTGGTGGAATTTTCAATCGTTAATAAAATACATTTTAAAGCGCTGAATTGAGCTGAAATTTTATATACAGGATCATTTTGGATGGCAATACAATAATTTAATTATAATTGATAACAATTAATTGAATAAAACTAATTATTTAAAGAATTACAAATACAGCCACGTTGGTGACTTAGCGACCCTTTTGGCGACTTGTGTCAAAACTTGAAAAGGTTTTTTTCTCACGTGTTAAAGCATTCAGTTGAACTCAAATTAAAAAGGACAATACGATACTTTAATGATAATTAAAAAACTAATTACCACTTAATGTTGTGATTCTGTCCTATGTATATACAAATTTATATTAATTGTAAGTATTTAATAAAAAGTAGCTAAAATAAAATTTTTCGTTGTTGATCTAAGTAGGAATTGACTTAAAAACTATTTTTTTATATTACTTGTTTAAGCTGATAATAAATTGGATATCTCATCAAATAATCACTTTTCAGTTACGTTTATGTTTTGCAATTCCCTCTGCTTTCACCAATAATAAACTGAATGTTAAAAGTATATTATACCAATGAAAAATTTCTGCTTTATTACTTTGTTCGATTGAAGTATTTTTTAAGTAACATAGCCATCTTCTTAGAGTCTAAAACTGTTCTTTATAAGACTTGGCATGTATCAATTAAACATGTAACGGTTCAGAATTTTAAAGCAGGGTGGCCGCTCAGTTTCCGATCTCGTCAATTAATCGTGATTTTTTATTTCGTTTATACTTTTTTAAACTTATAATCGCCCTTCAAAGATTGAATTCAAAAGGAAACATGAATTATGTTTGTGTGTGAATGATAGACAACTCATGCTTTTAAATAAAATTTAGAATAAAAAATATTAATATTATAAATTAGAAAATGTAGTTACTCAAGTAATGCAAATGTATCAAATATCAAGAAAAAATAGACCTGTGTATTTCCTCTTTGTATAACACACCCTTGCCTTTGTTCGTCTTGTCTGCTAACTGAAGATATTTCAGGGAGAATGAAGGGAAATAACTGAAAATTTCTTAAGAATATGCTTTTTATTAGCCTGTATTCAACAATTTAACCCGGAGTTTACATTGCATTGCATTAATTAAATTGGCGAAGAGTTCGTCTTTTTGAATATAAGAGAGAGAGAGAGAGAGAGAGAGAGGAAAAAATAAGCAAGATGAAAAAATGCAATGAATTATTCTTCCGCCTACACAACTTCGCATGTTTTATAACTTACACATTAGAGTAAAATTAAATATTGATGTCCTTCGATGGCATAAAAAACAGCAAAAAAGATTTTGAATGGATAATTAAAACAATATCTCATGGAAACTAACAGAGAGAGAGAGAGAGAGATTAATATCAAAGTTTCACGTAGAAAGAAATTTCATTTTCATCATGAACTATAGAAAAATATAGGATTTTCGCAAGAAAATGGGGAAAATTTAAAACTGACTTTGCTACAGGTTTTAGTTGCTGATTTTAATGACTAATCAATTGTTTTTATACTTTGAGTAAATATATATTTCATTAATTATTGCATTATAATTGATACAAAAAACTTTTAATTTTTACACGAGACAAATTTTTAAATATTTTGCTCAGGGGTCTATTGCAAATTTGTAATTTTTTCTAATTAGAAAAATATGATAAATTTTATTTTTATTTTTAAGAAGGATAAAAAAAGTACATAATTGAGTACTGCGAGATTAATTTATGAGTATAAATAATTTTAATAAAAATTCTCTGATATATTTTAAAAGATATATTTTATTTTAAAAAGGCTTACTTAATGATTTTGTTTTATCTATTATATAAACAAGAATTGAAACGAAGATTTTTTTTTAAAAAAATTTGGAAATACACATCGATAAACGTAAAAATAAAATAGATGCTATCTTTGCAATCAAACTAATTTAAAGAAAATTTGATGCTTCTTTATACTTAAAGGATTAAATATTTAAAGAGTTGACTTTGATCGAATGTTTCATTTTTTGTTTATCAGATTAAATTGTGGGACTTCGGTGATAACCATTTCTATTTGAAGTATATCATCCTTAAGTACATCAATTGGTTAAGGTTTAACATGAAAAGGAATTCTTTATCAAAGAGCTGAGATTTTCTGGTAAGATGATATTCTCATACGAAAAAATAACTTTTAGATTTCTGACAAGATTTAAAAGAGAGCAGTATTCATATTTACAATCAACTGTAGATTTCAAGAGGTTTTGTCTAACTGCCCCCCCCCCCCATTAGATTTACCCAATGAACTATCGGAAGTGGAAATCACGGTTCAATTATTAAAACAAGACTCTTAGAGATTGATCATTTTCCTCGCGGCTTTGACGCTATACAAAGCGATGGCCTAAATGAATTGAACTAGCTGCAAGCTCATTATTCCTCACGACAGTTTGCAAAGAAACCAAGTTTCAAACCTGTCACTTTCAGAGTAATAGGCACTATTTTACCTAAAAAAGGTTGTGAGGACTCCTATATATTTAATAGTACTTTTTTCGACAGTTTTTTTGTATGCAGGAAATGTCTTCATTTTCTTAAAATTGGATGCATTGCAGTTTTTGTTTTAATTTTGCTTAAGCACATTTAAAAAATTTCGATAAATTAAGGAATTTTAAAAATTAAACCATAGGAACAGAATTAATGAAAAACACAAGAAAAATTTCTATTCTATAATTTTCCCCCTCCCTAACTTTTTACAGTATTGTCATTACTATTAATTGTTTGGATCAAACTTTTTTATTTACGAAATAAAATGAATCTTTCATAGTTATTTCCTTAAAATTCTTTGTACCTACTGCGTATTATATATATAGGGTTATTTTTTCATTTATTTTCGACGATAATTTTCAAGCCTTAAGATTTTTTAAATGTGCGTATCTAAAACTTTTAATACAATTTGTATAAGAAATTAAATGGAAATTTTAGGTAATACCGGTCCATGTAATATCGGATACATTTTATTAAACATTATCAAAAATATTTTTAATTGAAAAAGTAATTAAGAATGCATCTTTATTCCTAATAACAAGTAATTTAATATTTTATGGATGTAAAATTTTGAAAAGCTAATACTTTATAATAAATAACCAAACAAAAAAAATATAGTGTAATAAGCATAGTACATGTCTGCAATTACTTCTGTTTTCTGTTTCTATGTCCAACAAATACATAGTAATTTTAGTACTATAGGGTAGAAAGTGTTTCCAAAATCATGAGCGTGGGTTTCAATACCCTAAATTCTTTAACTTATATATTTTGTTTTAAATACTCAGTTAATATTATTTCCAACTTGAAGCGTCAACTGAAATTTTTTCACAATTTTTATTAATAAACCCCGAGAAATATTCACGTTTCAATATCTAATGAAAATGAAAATTTGTTTTTCACTCAAATGTAAACAAAATATATAAGTCAAAGACGTAAAATGCATAAATTGTAACTATATATAGTAATTAAGAAGAACCCGTCTTATCTGGAAAGTGATAGAGAGAAAGGAATTCTAATAACAATGTAAAACTCCTCAGGATTTTTTTAGCATAAATATTAACTTTTCCTTTTTGAAGTGGGTTTTATCTTCAATTTACTGTAAATTTTGATTCCGTGTTAAATTTTAAATATTTTTGCAATTTTTAAATCATTTAACTGAATTTAAAAATAATCAAGAGGAATTCTTTGGAAAGAATTTGATCTTGAATAATTTAATAAAAAAGAAGATACCGAATTCACGTTCTTCATCTCTTTTTCTCTCCTATTTCTCTTTCTTTGCCTTTCACACTTATACATACAATACGTACAGGAAAAATGGAAGCTACCCCATTTAGAAAAATTATGAAGTAAATGCTATTTTTTTTCATTTGAAAGGAAGTTGCTTTTGTAAATTGAAATACCATCTCACGAAGGAGTCCATAATGATATGGATCAATAGAATCAGTAAAGATGAAAAGTGAAATTTACTAAGTAACACATGCGATAGAATCTCAGAAAGTTATATAAAAGCTATTACGTATTAATGATTACTTGTAAGGTACTTATAACTGCTAAGGATATATTAATGTGAAGCGATGTTATGGGATCGCTTCCCGTAAATAGTTTCCTGGTGAAAAGGCTACAAATCTGAAAAATATTTCCAACAATATCAGTTTCGGTGGAATGATTAAGATTGATTTTAAAAAAAAATAGAAAGAGGATTTTTTTCCCTTTTGAAGAAATCTTACAATTTTTCTCGACCGGACGAGCAAATAATTTAATAGTAAGATGTTTCTGGATTAAGAATCGCTTCGCTTAGTAGTTAAAACAAATGGTCAGAATTTTTGAAATAGACGGATTAAGAAATACTGTAAGAGTGTAATGTAGATGAGTTTACAGCCGCTTTTATTCCGAATGGGAAGGGAGGTGATGAGAGAGAAGTCTCTAAAGAATCCCGGGCATAGAGGGTAGTATTTGATACAGTGAATTATATCTTAATTATAATTTCGATTAGATAAAAAAAACTGCACCCCCTCTCTATTCATAAATAAAAAGAGAAAGCTCAAAAAAGATTGAAAGAAAAATATTTTTAAATACAGTTGGACCCCTTTTTGACGAATTCATCGGGACTGGACATTTTATTCATTAAATCGATGTTATTCATAATATCGGGGTCCAAAAAATATAATTTTTCTTTTTTACTTACCTTTTGGAAATTCTATAATAAGCAACTACACAAAAAATATCCATAGTTAGAAATGACACATTAAAAATATTATTCCGCACCAATTAATGGAAAATGTTTAGATAGATGTTAGACAACCTTTTTGATTCCTGACTCGAAAGAAAATATAGCTTCAAATTTTCATCCTTCTGTATGTGAGGTGTGTTTTCCGAAACACAATGGAATGTATTAGAAAATGTAACAGATTTGTGACTCAAGTCTTAGAAAGGAATTTCCTATCTTATTCACACTCATGACTCATCTGAACTTGTAAAATATAAAAATGGGCAACATCCTTTCCCGTTGAAATTTGCTGTTAACAAGAAAAGTCCTTTTCTGTGGACAAACATTACATATCATTTGAAAAGAATTCCAATTTTTTTCAAATCCAAACTAATAAAAAAAATTCAAACTGTTGAGATAATTCGTTAAATCGGGGTTTATTATTCATTAAATAGAGGTTTCTGCCTTCATTTTTATCGGGGAAAAGAAAAGTTGGTTAAGTCTCGAAATTCGTTAAATCAGGGCCCGACTGTAATTGTTATGAGTTAAAAATGACGGTTGGAACAAAATGTCCTTTATTGGATCAACAGGTGAAAAAGTTGCGAGCCATCATCGAAAAAAGAGCATCCTGTGGAACAATCGAAGAGATGTGCGGTGGAGAAGAGCTTGAATAACCCAAATTCGATTCAATCTCCCAGAGCTCAAGGAGTGTTCGAAGAAAGAGCTGAGCAATTACAGTGGCGTCAGATGAAAACCAGTAAGACGAAACGAACTGGAATCTTACTACCAGTTTCTTAGGTAAAAGGAAAGTATGCTGGGTGGGGAGTTCAGAGAAGCAAGTGGCATTGGACTAGACAAGCCGATTGTTTGAGGCATTTCTTTTTGACTTGATTGCGTTGGACTAAAACACTGCATTAAGTTGTTTATTTTGGATATCATTGCGTTTTCCTATGTCCTGAACATGTGGGGTGTCTTTATCCAAAGGTAAGACCATTTCTTGGACTTGATAAGATGATTCGAATTGGAAAGTTTCACT
Organism: Trichonephila inaurata madagascariensis; assembly: GCA_019973955.1. NCBI lineage: Eukaryota > Metazoa > Arthropoda > Arachnida > Araneae > Nephilidae > Trichonephila > Trichonephila inaurata. Next base: position 558,172 of record BMAV01010626.1, on the reverse strand, counting down.
ATGTGTGTGGATTATTTAAGCGGTAAAATAGTATTCGTTCAGGGATAAAATCTCCCACTGGGAGTATGAGTTTTCATTATGCAACGATAGGTTCTGATAATTAAATTGGTTTAAGCAAAATTTTAGCATTGGTAAATATCTAGCATTTATTTACATGTTTTAGCTCTGACAAGAAAACCTCCGGTTTTAGTTGCACTGCTTTAATTGTTAAATGTACTATTTTTTATAGCTGTTCATTGTATAATAAGAGTTTTATTTTAGATTTATAAAACAAATTCTTTTTCAGATAAGTTTGGAAAAGATAATTAATAAAATTGATATTAAAAAAAATACTTCCACTTACAACGTAATATTGTCATTTTAGAGGTTCAATTAAAGAAGGAATCTGCTAGAGACAGCCTTTCTATAAATCAAATGAGGCATCTTATTAAATTAATTTGATAACAACTGTAAGTTTTTTGTGTGACTCAAGTTTTGAATTAGCTTACATCAACTTTTAGTTCAGTTTTAAAAATATTCTTGTTATTCTTACAGATTCTGTCTGAATTATCTTTATTATTTTTGAAACATTTTTTAATCGACCTCTAATGGAAGAAATTAAAACCATATAGATTTATTATGCCTGACCACGTGTGACCTTTTCAATGATAGTATTAGAAAAAGGGAAAGTTGCTTTATTGGGAAAATTAGTGGAATGAAACAAAATACCGAATAGGATGTGTACAAAATTCTATGTTGTACTAATGTAACCGCTTTGTTTTTTGTTTACTTTTCGATATTTTTCTTTCTGAACAGAAAGATAGAAAAAAAAAATTACCAGTATTCTGTCGAAACACAAAACTGATAATTATATAATCAATATCAGATGCGTACAAAATTGTTTTAGGCCTCAAAAAATGTATTTGAAAAAACAATTTGATATAAACATCTTATCGTTAATTTAAAGTTCTCTCAACACTTTATCTTTTTTATTTAGATATATTAATTTTTTTTTCGTTTTCTTAGTTCTATATAATAGCATATTTCGCAATTGCTATTCCCCCCCACCCCCCAAATATTTAATTAATTACAGAAATGAATAAAAATGTGAGATTGTAATCGGGTCAAAAAAGCTCCCAATTTTTATTTATTTAGTTTGCTATAGCAAACATGTGAATTATCATTATTGCTTTGAGACTTTGTTTTGATTACAATATTCTGCAAATACAGTTGATTCCGTTTGATCAGAATACAGTACCTTTTTGAAATATATTGGAATTTTTATTTTTATGACTGAAACGTGTCAAAACATTACATCATTTTTAACTAATGTTCTTTCAGACTTACTCTAGGAAATTACTTTTAATCTTAATCGTATTAGAGAAAAATATTTTAAGAGAGAATTGTATATGAAATAATAAGGACTCAAATACAGAGACAATATAATTTAATGAGGGATAAAATATCTTAATATTTTTAAAATGTAATAAAGTAAAATGAAAAAAATGAGCAATATATATATATTGTTTGAACTACTAAAGCTTAATATTAATAAATAACTGGTTTTCGATATCTTAGCCCAAGAATCTATGTTATTAAAGATATCAATCGAAGGTAGTATTTATAAGTATTATCTACTTATAATTTTTCATGATATCATGAGTCACAGATATGTTTCTTTAAAATTAATTTTCATGTTTCCAACAAAACACATACTCACAGATTGTCATAAACTAAATTTTATTTTTTTCCATTGATATAGATATACTTATGTTAAACACAAATAACATCTTGAATTGATTTTTAAAAAAAATACACTTCAACAAAATCATTCCCACTGAAAGATAAAAGATAGAATCCTTTATGTCTGGAATTTTTAATGTAGTCACTGAATCAGGAAAATGATTATTCCACATTCAAACTGATAATGGATAAATAGATGGTTGATTATTGCTAGGTCTCTTCCATATTTAAGAATGGAGAGAAGTTCTGATATGACAACAAACTGATCGAATATTCAATATAGAATGCAATGAATGGAAAACATTTTTACGTTTATTGTCGAAATTGAAGATAAATTGCAAGGAGCATTTAAACACTGCTTAGGAATCAACGTGATTACTTTTTGTAATCATTTTTGCAGTTTCAGATGCATTTTTTGAATAGCACTGCGCTTTTATTTCCTTCACGGATTGGAATAATTCCATCGAGACTGTAACCCAATCCGATGGTTTTCGGATATTACTAATTTAAAATGAATAACACTGTTATTAGTACTATTAGGTTTTTAAAGGAACGCTTTATCATTTGTGAGAAAATATATTTGATTGGTTGTATGAATTTTAATAAAATTAATAAGAAGAAGAAAACATGTTGTGAATCATGATAATAGTAATCAACTAAGTACTAAAGAATCTTAATATATCATCATTTTTCTATATCAGTAGCAAAAATAAAACAAAACTATTTGTTAAATAAAGATATCGATTCGAATTTCTTTAATCCAGTTTTCAATTACTGTACGAGTATAGATTTGTTTTTATTTTCGTTTACATTTCCAATGGCAATTCAGTTAATACATAAACCCTTTCTCTAAATATTCCACTCGGAAATAGTATTTAACTAAGCGTAAAATCTCTTAAGTAGTTTTTTTCCCTCCCACACACAAATTAATCTCTTCCTCAACCATTCAGTATGTGTCAGAGGCCATTGGGAGAAAAGTATCATTTCAACACCTGAGAGATTTCGGCGGCAGTTCCGCAATGCTTACCACAACATACCAATGTCTTCTACTTACTCAATTGATATGCCTAATGAGTTAAGGACAGTCTTATGTGTCTAAATATAGTAACCCTGTAAACTTGTTATAATATACATGTATATTCTTTTCAGTGGTTCAGAGATCGAGAAGTTGTTGTTTGTTTTTGAGAAGTATTTCGATGTGTTATGTTTCAGACTTTATGATAGATGTCTAGGGAGAAAAAAAAAGTAGGCTTACAGTAAAAAAAATGAAAACAAGATAGGTTTAGTACTTTGGAAGGGAAAGCTATAAGAATAAAAAAAAACCTTTTGTGAGAAGGTGTAAGGTCATGCATCAGGAACCATATTTCATCTGCTTCTGTTGTGTTAAAAAGCATACAGCACAGAATGAATTCTCGATCTAGTAGACAACATATGCTTCAATGATTCTGCCAAAAAATGTCAGGGAATGTAACATAATACATCATTTATTGCAACTGATTTCTCAAAATTTAAAAGCAAAGTAAGATACTTATTTTATTATAAATAAATCATCCATGAACTTTCAAACTAGCTTATACCCATGATAATTTATTTCAAAAACTCCGAGAAGAAAATAAATTATTACTGGAGAATTTCTTAAATTAGAGCTTATATTACAAAACTGAAGCGTAAAAGCAATAATTTATCTTTCAAAATATTAAATTCAGGGGAAAAAATATAGACTTATAAAAGAAACGTAAAAATTAAAATACAGTAAATAACAACATATGCATTTCCAGAGCAGTTATAGTTATTTCCTCTTTTGCATATAGTTTTAAGCGCTATTATAAAGCGGTGTGACCTTGAAGCAGTAATCATTTTATTATTGCCGTAAATATATTCGATTGTTTAAATTTCTTCTTTTATATTTTTTCTTTGCAATTTCAAGTTAAGGCATTGTTAATTTTTATTCTGATCATATTAACATTGACGGCACCTAGAATTCAATAATACTGTGTTCTATCCCCCCCCACACACAAGATAACGGAAGTAGATATTTTATGTATATTGAATTTATATCAGCATTCACTTACTATTATTACAGGCTAGTTTGCAATAATAAGAACGAAAAATTCTTAAAAACTATGTATTTTTCAAAAGCAGGCTTTTGAACAAGAAAAAAAAAAAGACGCAATATTTTTATTCTGTGTTTGCTCAACTAAAAGCAATAAGTTTCGATTAATCTAGATAAATGATTTTTCAGAGGAGATAAACCTTTTGCTCTTTATTTTATTCTGTCTATTGACGGATTTCTTTTTTTTATCTGCTGAATCCGCATGTATTTCCATTGCGCTTCAATTGAATCACCTCACATTTTATATACAGTGAATTTTTTACTAGTTGCCTCGTCATATCTGCAGGTAGCTTCTCTTAAAATAATGGCTATTGCTACCCATGAAAAGAAAAAAAGTCATTTTGTAAAAATACGAATAAATTTGTAATCCAATTTTTTATTTTAATCGCATTAAATTATGTCCGTATTAAAAAAAATTCCTTCAATATTTAAAAATTGATAAAAATTGTAAGAAAATAAAAACACTTATAATATTAAACTCATAAAACATGACTGGATTGCCTTAATTTTGTTGAAAATCATCAACCAAAATTAGGAGAAATACAATTTTTTCTCAAATCATCTCTAAGTTTTCGAATACTAATGTCTCTGAATGCTGTGGATTGCTTCACACATTGGGGGTATCAAGAGAATACCGGTAAATTCTAAGAAGTTCCCTTTTGTAACATCAAAGATCTACCTGACAGGATACTTTTGATTTTGACGATTGTTTTTAGGTATTTAACTTCATAGCTTTCGTAAATGAGTCCTTTCTCACGTCTAACATGTGTATTATCATTTCTGTTTTCGGAAAAGCTCGTTCTTGGAAATCCGAAATAGATAATTCTTAGGCTCTTGACTTGCTTCAAGAACGCAGACGGGGAGCGTCCTTGAAATGTTAACGCCAAGCCATAACCAGCACCTATAATGACATTCCGAATTTTACGTCTCGGAAAATTAAATCTTGTTCAACTTCACGATATAACGTCCTACATTTTTCGATCGCTGTTAAAAAGTGTATTGAACTGAAAAAGAAATTGTTCGTTACTACTCAGAAAATAGTGAAAAAAGGAAACTCGTCATTTTTCGTGTTTTTTAATGGCTTGGGAAGTAGCTAAGAAAAAGCATCAATAAGTATTGCATATTACAGGTTTTAAATAACACAAGCGTGTCAATAAAGAAGAAATTTTTATTATGATTTTTACTGGTATGATATTTTGACAGGATTTAAGCAAAAAAGATGGAATTTAAGAAAATTTTAATGGTAATTTCAGAAATAGATATGGATTTATTGGGTGGAAATCGCTTTTAAAGCAAGTAGTTTTAGTGAGATGTAAAGTTTTCCTTCCATATACAAAATGTAAAAAAATCGAAATGCAGGACATTATTTACAAAAAAAATTGTTTGAATGTTTCAATAAATTTTGTTTGGTAAGGAGCAAGTATTCAGAATGTCTTTCGTATCTTTGATTTTCAAATGTTAGAAGTAATGTTAAAACCTCTAATTTTTTAGTTCGGATTTAACTACCATTTTAAATATTGAAATAATTATAGCTATAGGATGTGAAAAAAAGAAATAGTCAAATTTAAAATAAAGAGAGATGAAAAGAAAATATAACCTATTATTTATTGAAGTATTATAAAGTTTAAATTGTGTGTGAATATCAATAAACGATGAAGTACGGTAAAATCCCCTTTGTTAAAATATTCTTTCCAAAAATGTTTGATTTACTTTCTGGAATAAAAAAATTTGGTGTGTAACCAGTTTCCCCCCTAAAATTACACAATATTTCAAAAACAAAAGCAATTAATATTTTCCATTCTATCAAAGTTTTATTTTCTTTTTCGTTCGTTATATTACATAGTAAATATATATGTTTTGGGGACAAACCACTGACAGTTCAGAAGAATTTTTGGTAAACCTCAAGAATGTGTATGGCTTATAAATACGGACAATTTATTAACCAATATGATACACATTAACTGTGGTCACTTTGGATTGATTTGTTACCTAATTGTGTGTGTGTTTAAAGTATGAAATTTTAGAGAAAAACTTCACCAAAAACCACTGACACGGCATAAAAACCCTTAGTTAAAAAACCGCTGTTTTAAGTGAGTGCCTCTCAAATTTTCCGCTGTTCGTGGCCAACTTGTGCGGATTCTTCGTAATTTCGTGACACACCCATGGGCGTGCTCGGTTCTGTATCTCAAGAAATTGAAAAGTGCCGAAGGTTGATAGGTCTGGAGGACTCAACGTTTTGCAAAGGCAAGGCATAGTAGCAATGCGCGACTTATATTTCCACCTGACAGTCAGTAATTCTTTTGTCCACTATTCTAGACAGGCTTTTTAAGATAAGTCCAACTAACAATAAGAATTCGTTGAAAAGTTCAGTTCTAATGCTCTTTCGATTCGAAACTTGTTTTAGGTTTAAGTGGTCGGTCAGACAGTGCTCTAAGCCAAACGCCACCGAGAAACTCGCGTATTTCAAAGCATAGATCTAGATATTCAGTTTGAAGAGTATTTTTTTAAAAAGTTTATCTATTTATTCTCTCTCTATATTTTTTAAAGTAATTGGAATGTGTGTAGCATTTTCATGTATGTGAACTCTTTCGGGTAATGCACACATTTTTCATTTTTAAATCCATGTACTTTGTGTGTGTTTTCTAAAGTTATAATTTAAGTTGGAGATTTTAGTGGTATTTTTAGCAAAGAATAACGTTAGTTGTCGACTGAAGTAAAATTTGATTTGTATAAAAGATATGAATTTTTCAGGGCATAGAAAATAAAGAAAATTTAAAACAAGTGTTTTTAAAAAATTTGGAAATCTACTTATATATATCGTCGGTCGAATTATCAGACTTCGTAACTCCATTTGGGATGCTAATTTGATACAGTAGGGCTAGGCACCAAGTTGTTGTTTACGTTCGCCAAGACAGGCGATAATATTACAGTGGAATACATTAATATTACGTTCTGTTTTATTTATTTTATGTTAAAATCTTGCCACCACCTCTCCCTTCGAAATCGAGTTTTATTATGAAATAAAAAAAATAGTGATTACAGTGATCGAAGGAATAAATTAGCGCTCACTGAGGCATGGCGTAGACTAAACAAAAGGGAGAGTTTTGCTTCACCGCTGCTTGGCGTGATTAAAGGAATTGCGCCAAACTGCGCTTGGCGCGTTGTACTTCTATATCAAATCAGTTACACCGGTGGAGTTACGCAATCTGATAATTAGGCCAACGATATATATATATATACATAGAGTGAATAATATTATCTCAAGGAAAACATTTTTGTGAAATTTGTGTTTATGAGCAGGAGTACCTATTACAATAGGTGTGTTTATCTGAAATTTCATTATTTGAATGAAACATATTGAATTTTTGTTAAAAACAATTTCTTTTCTTATAAATTTTAAAAATTCTTATGTCCAAGGATCACTTTATTATTAAAATTGGGGTGAATGAAAGTAATCGAGGAAATTAAGAATGTATTCTTTGTTGAAAGGGATCATTGCAGTAGCTTTGAGTTTGATTTTAATTTACGTCACACTGTGAACCAACATTGGCATTATTGGCAAAGGATCCCGTAATTTTGAACCATAGATAAATGACGAGGACCACACCTGAGGTGACCCCCCACACACACCAAACTACCACTCCGTGCCAGTGAGAGGAATTCGAGCCTCGATTTAACCTGCATCAGCTACCCTACACGGTGGGACTTCAGTTGCACTAGGGTTCGAACTCATGACACTCTGGTAACGAGCTCATGGCCGTGACCATTAGGATACCGTGGATGAAATGTTTTGGAAGTGATAATCAAAATGGATATTAAATCTTGTCTAATACTCTTTTCACGATCATTTAGTTAATCTTTTCTTCATTTTCTCTCCAATCACACGGTATTTCTTTACATTTAATATATGAGGAATTTTCTTTCTTTTTTTGTTGTCTTAACGGCTTAAATCTTTTTAAGCTCCGTAGAAACTTCTCTGTATGAATTAAAATATTATAGTTTTTATAATTATTCTTTCCTATTATTTCTTTCTCTCATTATTCAAACTTGTCGCGTGCCTTGCTTCAAAAAGAATTAAAATTAATTGATTAAAAATTTTGATATTTGTGTGTGAGAGAGAAATTGTTAAATTTCTTTTTGGGGGGAAGAATTTTTACTATAGTATTTAGAATGAGAACAATTTTTCCTAAAAGGAGACTTCTCACCTCTTTTCAATGAAATAATTCATGATTTAGTTTAAATGAAAGTAGAACAAACTCTTGATGTGTGTAATAGATTTCAATAAATTTCATTTAAAAATGTAGAGCTTTCATCAAAATATAGACAGATGAGAAAGTAAAGTTAAATGCTGTGAATGAACCAGAACTAATAGTATAAACATTTAATGCGTACAATCATATAGAGAGAAGCAAGAATCTGAAAAAACTTCATTATCTATTCAATTTCAGGTCAAACAGTTGTTTTCAATAAAAGATCCCGTTAGAAGAGGTCTACCATTATAAATTTCACAGAACCATTAATCATTATTTTTCGATGCTTTCAAGAAATTGAGAGGAATATCATTTTATTACTTGGTTTACACCCAACGCGCGAATACTTTACCGTATTTAAAAACAAGTACTTAATCAACTGTCACTAACATACGTAATCAGCTATTTTCAACAGAAAAATCAACTTTAAGGAGTTCGTTAATTCTTATCAACTTGTGTTTGAAAAACAATGAATAAAATCAATGTACGAAGAACGAACCAATCGGTATAATTATGTTACCCCATTTTTTTAAAAATCTTGACAATTAGTTTGGTAGAAAAAATAAATAATTAGAAAATATGAGTCACGTTCAACGAAAATTTCTTACTAAAAAAAAGTTTCGATTTAAAACGTGCTCGTTTTGATGCTAAATCGTTCCAAGTCTACAGAAAATAAAATGTCCGTTTCACCCAATTGGATGCATAAGTAACTATTGGAAAAGTAGGAAGAAAAAGAGAGCTGTCATTTTTTTAGGAATAACCCTAATTCTATTGTTTACTTCAAAACTGCATTTTAGTTCTCATGCTTCTGGAGAAAATAACCATCGGAATACAATAATGTAAAGCAAATGCGCTGGTAATTCACTCGGGCATTGACTCTAGGTTGTGAGGTCTCATACATAGAATTTGAGAGGTAATATGAAAAATCGAAGGCCCACCTAGGTTGACGGAATCGCGGTTCCTTGTTTAATAAATAACATTTTCTATATCAGATTTTTGACTCTTTTTTTTTTTTTGTTTGTTTATGAAATACGTTTGACAAGCGGAATTATTTAAATATACTTTCGATTACGGAAGACGAGTTTTGAGATATATATATTTTTTTAATGAAACATTTATCTTCCTCGGAAATGAATTCAATTTTAAAAGCTGAATTCTTTTTACATTTGATTACATTTTTAAGAAATCGTACTTGAATTTAATTTTTTTTTACTCACAGTTTTTTCCTTTGAATTTTAAAAATTCCTTTTTATATTGCATTGTGTTTTTTAGGTATATTTTAGCTTTTGTTTTTTTAGAAATACAGAATAATAAATGGAACGGGATTTTACCATACTTATTCTTTTTTTAGTGCACTTGTTATAAAATTTTACATTGAGTAAAAATCCATTTTTCACGAAACTTGAGAAAAGACTTTTTTTGCTTAAAGATATATTATTTGCATTGAGAGACAATTCAAGAGCCTCTGTTATAACAACTCAGCAGCAGTAATAATAGAAGAATGCTTAACAGAAATGGAAAAAGGCGTTTTCGAAATTATAACTCTCCCCTTCATTATCACAAGAATCCAATTTTCTCTCGTTTCATTAAATCTCGGAAATTTTCTCTATTATTGAATAGCTATTTTTTATTAATGGCGCTATCGAACATGTTAGACATACATTTCCAATGTATTAAAAAATACGTTCTTGACACTTTTTACTTTTAAAAACGATTTTAAAAAAAATTTACAAGATCTTCTCTTACTCCTAATATAGTGACAAAATTAAACTTTACCATCAAACAAATAGCCTTAAAGTTGTTAAGCTGCTTTTTTGCTTGTTTTTTTTCGATCCATTTTTTATGCATGCAAACTTTTTATTTCATCTGCCATGGTATACTGTTAATCAACTAAATTTTTTTGCGTGTTACAAGAAAACATTTAGGAATTTATTGAACTTATCTAAATTTTAAAGGCTCAATATGATAAATTGATAAAAAAATATGTGAGTTTTAAATCTTTTTGCATACGTCGTTAAATCTGCGAGGTGTGGAAGTTTTGTACAATCCGTTTTCAGGTTTCAAAAATATTTAATATTTAAAACGGGTAAATGCCTTATGTTTGGTTGATATACAAAAAACAGTAAAGTTTGTGGTTGATGTATAAAGAATCTTTTTCTGAGAAATTTTAATAGAAATATTGAATAATTATATAGACTTTCTAAACAGGATGCGTAATAAAGTGATCACAAATAAAAAATTTATTCAGTACATTTTCTTGAATTGTAATTGAGTCTCATTTAAGAAGGAAACATTCATAATAATATATATGTCCTCTCTGCTTTATCTTTCGTTCTGAAACCGTTGTTTTCAACTGATCTGAATCTAATTCTATTACTTCTACTACCACCAATCATGTGTAAGAAAGTACAAGCTGTAAGATTATGCTTTTCTAATTAATCTTGTGAAGAAGGATCAAGATAAAATCTATAAATATAACAACGCTGCATATATTTTGAAGGAAGGACACTTGATCGCGAGGAAATTTAATGTTTGATTACTTTCTATAAATAGGAAACTGAACTTCAGGGCATTTTTATAGTAGCGGTATTAAACCACGTCTTAAATTTGCATAGGAGGAATTAAAGGTAATTAGACATCATGGAGCTACGCAATAAAATCCTTCCTCAAAAACAACGTTAAACGTTGCGTAGGTCTTCATCTGTGTACCTCATGTTCAATGATTATTTATTTTGTCTTGCCAAGTTGATTCTATGTATAGACATTTTTTCAATTGTCTCTCTGTATTTTTATATTTACCATAAAACATTACATCCTTTCGATAGCAATTAATATCTATGCTTTTTTTTTCTAAAGTCGCAATAAACTTGGATGATGTGGATTGTCGCATCCAATTGGATTTCCCGGCGATCGATCACAGCTTTTTAACCTCTCTATAAGCTGTCTTCACATTGATTCATTTTTCATGTTAATGAACTTTAAAACATTAGCTCTTCCTGGAACATTGGCTCCAACACGCTCTAAATAATTTAATGAGAAATCAAATGACGCATTGTATGAATTGTCTGAAATCAATTGATTAAATAACAATATGGAACAAGGCAAATGACAGCAGATCCGTGTTTTTCTGAGGCTTCTCATATTTGGTGTTCAACCACGGTGTTGGAAAAACTAGATCGCTCAACGCACACATATGCATCATCACTTTAAAAGAAAAAATATTTACCTAATGAAAAATAGATTTCGACTTGAAAAAAGATGATTCGGATTATTTACGTGTTGAATATAAAAACATCTACTTGCTCTTTCCATGAATATTTCTGCAATTCTGTTTCGCTTTTACCAGAATGTAAATTCCTTTTTTACAGATTTCCAAATCATGTTAAAATGATTGATTTGTTAAAATTATTGACAAGCTACTTAAGAAAATCTATTCCACTTTACTTACAAAATAAAGAATGTAGCAAAATATTCAATATATATTAAAATTCTCGTAAATGATAAGCATGTTATTTATTATTTCTTTCTTAGAAAATGCATACTCTCTAAATTTTATCAAAATATGCACCCTGTCTCTTAGAATGTATATTAATACTATTTTTTTTTCTGAAACGTTCCGATTCAATTATTAAATTCATATTGTTGAAATTACTAGCATTTAAATACTTATTTTATAAAATTATTTATTAAAAGGCTCTTAAAAAAATTAAAATATTCCCAAAAGTCACAAAATCAACATGAAAAAGCTTAAAAATACCGCCTTTACAAAAAAAATTGAAAACTGCCCCATCCTTTTAAGTTTTATGTAATGGCGTATATAATATTTTGATCTAGAAAATGTAGCGTATCAATGCATAACGCAGCGTATTTAAATCTCACGCAATGGTTATGATTCAGCTTAGGAAATATTTTTAAACGCTTTATAAAAATATATTAAAAGTAGGGTGGGGGGTGGAGGCGTCTAAAAATTTTTAATCAAGTAACTATTATTGAATTATTTTATCTATCCTAATAATGCTTAATTTTGAAGCTACCCAAAAGCTATTAATGATAGGACCTCGTAATTTTGGGTCAAGTGACGAGCACGACATCTGAGTTGACAACCCTTTCTCCAAACTACGAGGACGCATTCAACGAGCGCATCCATCTCTCTCCACGTTAGCACCCGGATTGGAACCCACGACTTGACAGAGCGAAACCCAGCCATAAATTCGCTACCATGACTACACCCGCGACCAGATATTTGTGAACAACTGATTTTTAAAAAAAGCGTGCGTTAGAAATAAAAAATTGTTTTATTTATACCCCATTCGAGATTATTTATCATGGACAAATTAATATTCTGTTAAATCAGAGCAACACTATTTTCCTTTTTTTCAGTTTTGTTTCATTACAAAAGGCCTCGAGTTAAATTTTCTTTTACAAAAATTGCTCGTAACAATTGTTTATTTACGTTACCCTTTCTTTTCTTTTTTTAGTAGCAGACGAAGAAAATATTTTTTTTTAAAAAAAAAGCTTTAATCTTTTCTATATATAACAACCTTTAAAATCTCTTAAATATTTTCTTTCATATTATTTGTGTTATAAACCGTGATGTTTTATTTTT
>BMAV01010626.1:526743-537768 GCA_019973955.1 Trichonephila inaurata madagascariensis | reverse complement strand
ATATATATATATATATATATATATATATATATATATATATATTAACGAAAAGTCTCTCTCTCTCCTGTAAAGGATTATTAAAATTCAGTCTTTTTCAATTTAAAGTTTCTTCTAGTTTTCCATGGTAAAATTAGAATATTTAGACTAAAAACTCTATATGTACAAAAAAAAAAGAAAAAAATGCAAGCATATAAATGCTTATACTTTTTGTAACATATATTTTCTTCAGAAAATCAGAAAAATATAAAAGAAATGTTACACACACACACACACACACACACATATATATATATATATATAACATTAATTGAATAAGACAATAAAGTTATTTATTCACATACATTATTACCGTATCTTTTTGAAATATAACACGACATATTCTATTATTAGTTGTTTTAAACTGACTCATTGTATGTATACTTTTTTATGAAATAATTCATTATGAAGAATTCTAACTGAACAATCGCAAGACAAATCCTTATAAGATATATATTTTTCGAATTATATTCGAATACTTTACGAAAATTGGGTCAATAAAGGTTGTAAGCATAAACAATTTCACTTAATATAAGTTAAAAAATCGTAAAGCAGTTATTGAACTAATTGCTTATATAAAAATGCATTTGCAGAATATAGCTCTGTGAAAGAATACATATAATAAAAAGAAAAACAAGTTTATTCCTTTTAGGGCGTCCAATAAAAGACAACCTACTTAACAGCCTACTTTAAGGAGAAAGATGGTTGAAAGTGCCCAAGATTTGATAAAAGACGCCCACCTTTTGCTAACAAAAACGTTCAAATCACAAAATAAGCGTAAATTCTTATTTTGTTATCATCTCTGCATCTTTTGGTACTAAAAAGTCACAGTTTTTCCTTTTACACAATTAACTTTTTTGCTTACGTTCTTTTTGTTTTTCAGTGGATTATAGCAGAGGCAAGACTCAGTCATTTCTTTTATATATATACACGAGTAAAATTCACGTCTCTGAATGCTCTTTTAAATTTCATTTCTTGCAGAAATGTTTAACTCTGAATTTTCGTTTAATTGGCATAAATTAGTTATTTTAAGAGTTCTGAAGATTTAAAAATTCTCGACATGCACTGATATTTGTGCAGTATAAAATAATGTCAATATAAAATATATCAAGTGTTAACTGTTTAACCTTTTTATATATATTACACCAAATCCTTGTCTAAAGAAAACTATTTATCTAATATCTTTATAATCTGAGCTCTATTATATATTTTTTGTCTCTGTCTGAGAACTAAGATAAACACGCAAGTCGATGACAATGTTTATTTTACTTACAAAAATGACATTGTTTTCGCTTAAAGCCTTGGGCTAAGCACATCAAGGATTGTAGATGATAATAATAATAAAAAAAGAAAAAGAGACCACACTTTTATCGATTGTTATATTTTCGAAAGATGAACTGCTTTTGTGTCCTTTCCTTTTGTTTTCGCTTGTTAACAGTATTTTTTTCTCTGCTTTTTAAGTTAGTTCTTGAAAAGAATAGTTTAAATCATTTGCTTACGAAATGCGGTTTAAAGTATCTTTTTTACAACATTTTTATGCTTCTCTCTGAGCAGGTTTTTTTTCCTCTTACCACCATATTGAAAATTGACTGACGGGATAACCCTTAGATAAGATAACTTTAAATGTTGATGTAGGCGTTGGGGGAGTTTTAAAAAGTTACAGTTTTCCTTATTTAATTTGTTAATAAAGAATAAGAAATAATAAATACCAATGCGAAAAAGGGACTGCCTTTTAAAATTTTATAAGGAAAAATTTAAAATATTATAATTAAGTTTAAACATGTGTGATTAATTAAATGTCTTAATGATTTCATATTTTACATCAAATTACACTTACTGAATCAATGCAAGACACATTCACTGTTAATTTGGAAAAAAAAGATCAAAATTGTGAACAATAACAATTGTGTACTATTATATTTTATATGTGTGTGTGTATGGTAAAATTCGTTATTTTTTTACCCATATATAGAAAGTAACGTATCAAAAGAAAATGAAAGATCCGCTTTAAAATTTGTTTAATCCTGAAGTTCAGTCCTAAGAAGAAACTAAATACTGGGGCTCTATTCTGGATTCCTCATTTAGTAAATAATAAATGTTCTTAAATCATTTTTTCTATATGTATATTGATTTCTATTAGTAATTAAGCTTTATTGTAAATGAGATATGTGTTGAAATTGGACGTGTTGATTTGTAGAGCGAATCAAAGAAATTTTTTACAAAAAAATATAAAACATTAAAAATAAGTTTCAACGGTTTGTTTAGAATATTAAGTACAACATTATACATTGAAATCAATAAATAATGTTCATAAAATAAGATCTCATGTGTTTTACTAAAGCAATAAATACGTTTGTCTGAACTTTTAATCTGTCATCAAAATCTTTTAGTCCACTTTCTTAAAAGATACTCATATAATTGGGTTAATTATTTAATTATATAATACCATTCATCCCATGAGAAGTTCATTCTTCAAAAAATTATATTTTCTTTTAAAAGGATATATATTTTGCACACAAAAAAAATTAGTTTTTTAATATATTTCTATAGAAGATATGGAACCAAAAAATTTCGGTATGGTGATAAAAAAAGAAAAATTGTCGAACATGTCTATAAGAAATGAAGAAAAATTATCAATCGTTAAATTACTGTAACATGAAATGTATATTAACAGAAACAAAAATGTTCGAATTTTATTTGTTTTGTATCTAGAATTGTGTTTACACATATTTCTAAAAAGTAATATTTGATTAATCTTCCAGTGGAAGAATTTTCTTTTAACTTCGATTTGAACTGAGATTGAGGCTCATAAAAGCACAGTAAAATGTAAGCATTGTTCATTACATTACAATTCAAGTTAGAATTTTATAATTTCAGTTCAAAGGGTCTGTCGTTGGCCTCGTCACTTGACCCTGGTTCACGATGAAGAGGTCAGTTGGCAATAGCCTTCGTAAAGTTAATGTACACTCACTCACTACTACAGAAACGACGGAATTTTTGTATCTTTTACTTTCTTTTTATCTTTTTTTTTTGTATCTTTTTTGTTTTTTTTACTGAAAAATATTATTGTATTTAAATGTATACATTTTTCCCTTCTAGCTTTAATCGTTGGAATTTGTTATTTAACTGAAAAGGAATCTATATTTTTCCCAGTGAAGTATACTTCTTCAATTTTAGAAAAATGTATGAATTGAATATTAATCAGAAGACGCAATGTTGGGGAAAAAATCCCATAGATTACAAAAGATTATTTTGGAAAAACAAGTAGGTTAATCCATAGAAAACTTCAAAAGCGTAAGTTGCAATTCAGATTTTAATATTATGAATTATAAATTACTTTCAAGGATTTGAGGAATTATTTTCTTTCTCATCGTTTTATAAGCTGGATGTCATTCCAAAGTCTTATTCAAGTCATTGGTGTAATCTAAACCAACGTCTCTCTCTTTAAATCTGCTTTTGAATCTCGAAGTAGAATTTGGGAAATGCAGGAAGTTATTATTTGACGAGCTTCACAGAGATGGCTTCTTTTACTATTGATTGGTTTGAAGGATGAATGTTTTTGTGAAGCTCGTGCACAAGAAAGCTTGTGATTTTTTTAACAAAAATTCGCTTCAATGTATATTTGATAAGCATTTTTCATGACTGATATTTTAACAATTTGTGTACCCTAACATAAGATAAAAGCTGCAATGCGGAGAGGAGGGTGTCCCGGGATTCAACGGGGTCCAAAGCCTATTGTTACTTGGGTTTGAGCAACAGCCAGAGATGGAGATAATACAGACTTTTATAATACAGAAATATTTACAGTTCATTTACACTTAATTTGAAATAGTTAAATACGAATCATAAATGAAAATCACACCTTTGAAGGAGCTGCGGATATTTAGAACATAGAGTCTAAATTGCGATAGTTTTTTTTTGTAAAGACGAAGACGTTGAGTCCTTTCGATGCGCTTCCTGTTTTTAGTCAGAATGTCCCGGTGCTGGTGTATAAAATTACAGTTGTGGTACGAAGTGCGGGAAAATATAGGGTGCTAAGTCACAGTTAAGTTGGGTGAGGAGTGTAGGAAACCCCCCTATGTTATTCTATGGTTTTGCAATCCTTTGTAAGATTCTGTTTGGGGCCCAAAACCTGACTTTGCAAGGGAGACCTATTATTCTCCATTACACCACTGGATAAAATACATAGTTTTTAAAAAATATTAATTAAAAAGCATCCAAAGTGCGTTATCAAAACATTCTAATGAGTTGTTTAACGCATTAAAAGCCATTTTATGTACAATATAAAACAAGGAAAGCTCTATTATATTATGTGAATTCATGAGATGCTCCCTGATACAGATGTGACCCCGCTAACGGAGGGGTCATGGTCGCAAACTCGTGGCCGGCGTTGTTTTTGTTAAGTCGTGGCTCGAATCCTGATGCCACTGTAGATGCAGCTGTCATGTAGAGGGGTTGATGCACGTCAAATTTATTGTGAATCAAAGGCCTCATGTTGGCATGGTGTGAAATTTTGGAGAGTAGGTTGTGAGCTCAGGTGACGTGCTCGTTACTTGATTGTAGTTCGAGGTCCGTCGCCAATAGCCAATATGTAGCTTCGAAGTGTACGTTTAATATAAACGCTCATTCACATACACCTTTCTATAGTTTTCTATTAAAGGACGATGAGAAGTTCAATGTAATAAGAGATAGTTATTAATTGTTTTTAGATTCAAACTATACTTTCTATTTTTAAAGTGCGATTCAATATTCAGAATTTTTCATTTGGCACCTTGTTGTAAATCCAAGATTTAATATTTAAAAATAATAATAATAAATAAATAAAGCTATAAAATATAAAACATCGCATGATATAATCTTTTTGAATCAAAGGTTTTAATTATGCCTTAATTTTAATCATTGGCAATGAAATCTTGTCGAAAAAGTATATTATCGTGAAAGTAAAAAGGTTAATTAAGTTTTACGAATAATCCCAAATTTATATTTCAAGAATTTTACTTTAATTCAGTAACTTTACTTTTTTAGAGTGACATCCAGTGATATTAAAAAAGTGCAAAAATGTTTATGAGTCATTTTATAAATAAATTTTTTTTATAATTTTCGACAGTTTTTCTGTTTTTTTTTAAATGATTAGGGGGGGGGGTACTCCATTGTACAAATTATACAACTGTTCATACTCATTGATCAAATTGTAAAACTGTCATTTACATGTGTATTATGTAGTTCTATCTATATATTTATTTTTGTTCCGAAAAATTCGTTCTTGGCGCTCCTTTTTAGTTAAATTCATCCCTGAAGCTGGCACTTAAATGATAAGATCCTTAGATTTTGTTAAACCAGCAGCTCTTGCAGCTTCCTGAAAAGTTGAATATTTAGTTCCGTTGATTGATAATAAGTCTTCGCGTATGACACAACGCCTTTCTTCTCACGCAACGATTCCAGTGCAGGCAATCATTACGATATTTTTCTGTGAGAACTTGTGTGTGTGTGTGCAATAATGTACTATCACAATTGTATTGACGATATTTTTTAAACGAAGCACATGGTTGCCAATTCATCGTGTGCAACACATGCGAAATCGGGGTTGCTACCTTGGTAAGTTATCTTGAATGTTGACATTGTTGGGATATTACGTAATAAATTATTGCAACATTGCAAAAAACTTTATATATATAGAGAGAAAAAACTTAGTTTAAATGTTCGAATATTAATATTTTGCATGTGTTAGTGGTTATTTTTGAATCATTGATTGATTGTTTATTAGTTTTGCACTTTTAAGCTACATAAGGACTACTAGTGACGGACCCCGTAATTCTGATCCTTAGTCAACGGATTAAGACGACACCTGAGCTGGAATCATTCTCTCCAAACTTGCACACCAACGTGAAGATTTTGATCTTTGACTGGTTTAAGTTAAATCATCTCCTCTACCCAGTGAGCTTGAGGATATTTTGAAGTAGCACATAAGATATGACATAAATATTTTAGATCCTCATTAATATTGAAAATTTAATACATAACACACACATATTAAAAATACAGCTTTCATACAGTTGTATGAAAAATGGATACTTTATTTTAATACTTTCCCACTAATAATTTAAATCTGTGTGTAATGCATATATAATACTCAAGTGCAATATTACAAAAGTAGTTCCTTTTTTCTCCTGAAATTACATGTCAATCGTATTCCTTACATATTCATTATTTTCAAAAGAAATTAGAAATGTATTCGTAACAATTATAACAATATTAAAGGATCGTTTATAAATGTAAACTTGCATTTATATCATTATATATATATATATATATATATATATATATATATATATATATATATTCGGTTCTCTTCAACTTTATTGTCATTGTATATCTAAATTTATTTGCTTAGATCTTGTGTTCCATTAATGACATCCCATTCTCCATATTTGATAGGAAAAATAAACTTCCAATGTATCTGTAAGAGAACTCCGTAAGAGAATAAAATTTACATATTTTAATGAGCTAGTTAAGTGCTTCAGCAAGACCTCTTCTGTGATTTACAATTTTCCCTGCATAAGAAATAAACAAACATTTTAACTTAAATCTTTAATGCACATTTACGTAACGCTTATCGTTTTTCGAATTCTTAAGTATTAATAATGATGGAATAAACATTCTAAAAACTGCAATTTTTTGCTTTTTATTTAAAAATAACTTTATTAGCTGTGAAATAATTTTTTCGCACTTTTAATTCATTTTTTTCTACTCTTTTATTCTTTTTAAGTCAAATTTTTAACAAATTTACGCTGAATCATAGGAAATTCGTCATTTTTCGTGACGAGAATTTCTTTTCTCATTTTGTAGCCTTATATAATATAACTTCCTTTTTATAAATATAGTATTATTTAAATTATTATGAAGGGAATGTTACATTAAAGTTATTTATCAATTTTTACTCACACACACCGCTTTATATACTTCTTGATGCATCCTCATGACAGTCAAGTTAAACGATCGGAATGTGCTACGTTTTTGATGCATTTTTTAACGTAAAATCTGTTGAGTTAAAAAAATATACAGTTATGTAAATATATGCTCTTCCCTAGTTAGAGCTTAGATGTACAAGAAGAAAAATTAATCGAATACGGAAAACAAATTTTGCTGTACCTAAGGTTTAGCTATGACTTTTTTGATTACGTCTATACTACAAACAAGTAATAATGTAATATCATGCTCCTTTCGCTAGTCCTGACTGGCGCAGTATGGCCGAATTCGGCTCTTGCGCCATAAAATTCCAAAATCACTCACTCACTCATTCTCTAGTCCTGAACAGGATATAATGTTCAAATAAAACATACATCTATAAAATAGAAGTACGTGATCTAAACATCTATGTTTATATTGTATTGATTATTTTAGTAATATATTTATAAATATGTCTAAATTCAGTGAGCGTGAATTTATTACAGTTAATTCATTTAGAACAGATTAAAATACTGTCATCACAATTTGCAAGGTATAGTTCCAAAAAATCTTAACATTCTCTATAGTTTATCACTGAGCATAAAATCCTTTAAATGTAGGGAAATTCATTTTTAATATGCTAATTTCGAAACAGTATGATGTTTATTGAATTACCACTGTCTAAATTTTGTATTTCTATTGCTAATTAAATTTGAAACATCTGTAGATGAGTAGTCACGAAACACATGATCTGATTTCGTTAAACGATTTTAATGTTGACAATTAACGATATCCAGCATTCATAATTTCTAAATATTTACAGGAAAAAATTAACTCATTTTACCGAAATCAGATTATTAATTGAATAAAACGGCTTGTATATATTGAAATCAGCTCATTCTAAGCAATATAAAATCTTAAACATTTAAGGTACACGACTACGTTCGGAACCGGGATTTTGCAAAAGCGTATAAATGGATAATATTTATGATATTTAATGTCACTTGGATTAGAAAACGTATAGAAAATTGTTTTAAGAGAATATTATAACAATAAAAACTATTTAAGTACAATATATATATATTTTAACAAAAAATGAACATAGAATGACCCATTTTCAAAGCATTCTCCTTTTATGAAAAATGCTTCTATTATAATAATATTTTGCCTGTATATAGATCAGATCTGTGTACAGAGGCTCAACTAGAATTTTTTAAATATATAACTTAGAAGTGGATTTATTCATATTTTACTACAACAGAGGGTAGAAATTTTAAGAAAAAAAAACGCCGATAACCATTTCAATGGGTAGTTACTCTGAAAATAATGTGAATTTTTCAAAAATCCTAGTTCAGACTCTCTGGAGAAATCTTTATATAAGCAAAATATTAATAGTATAGAAGCAATTTTTATAAAAGGAGAACGTTTTGAAAAAAGGTTATTATAAGTTAATTTTTTGCCAAAACATCGTATTTAAATAATTCTTTTGTGTCGTATTGTCCTTATAACAATTTTATACATGTATTCTAATCTAAGTGACACTAAATATCATGAAAATTATCCATTTATGCGCTTTTTTAAAATCACGATTTCTCAAATGTAGTCGGATACCTTAATGACATATTCATAGAAGGGTTAATGTTTTACAATGCTGTGTAGAGCAAGCAATGAAACTTTGGATGGTCTACGAAATTCTCATGCAACGTATACAGCATGTGTAAAATAAAAAAAGGGAATCCTGAAAGCAGCTGAATTCCAGAATAACGACCGTCTGAATGTACAAGATGAGAATGAAACACCTCCGGCAGTTTGTGTCCTGCTTAGTAGTCTGCACTTACAACAGAATTTGCGACTAGTTAGAAAAGAAAGGCATATTCAATTTGAAGAATCTTGAGGAACGAGAATCATATTAGGGGGAAATGACCCGAATCATTTAGAAAATGAGTTTTGTTCTTTCTTTTTTTCTGCAGGGGAATCTGGAAGGAATTTTTTTAAATTTTGATGCATGAAAGGTATATTCGCAATTGTTTTAAGGTGTCTTACAGCTTCGCCTACAGAGGTTAAAAATAAAAATAGAATATTTCAGATGGGATGACCCGTTTTAGTTTGATTGACAGGTTAAAAGGTGTTTAATTTCGTTTCATCAAGTCGTATATTTATTCTTTGTGTTGTAAAATATACTTAATTCAATAGAATGCAATTTACTGAAGGCGGTAACAAGATGTATCTGACATCATAAATAATTTATTTTTTATGCTTTTGCATTCAGTTAACCGAACAATTGGCTCCAATTCTACCTTTTTAAAAATATTTGTGTCTCACAAACTATTTCTTTCTTAAATGCATTTAATATCACAATAAAAGTGCGCAAGACCTTGTGAAAAGAATTTTCTCCCCTATTGAAATAAGAAAATTTTTTTCTGAAAATGTTTGGCTTTTTTAGTGAAAAAAAATAGTTTTCTAGTACTATATATATATATATATATATATATATTTATTATAAATATATCCCCTTCGTAGATTTCTCATTCAACATAAGTTATTCTTATACTTTAAACAATATCTTATTTGCTGAAAAATATAAGTAAACAAAGAAGTTCTTTAAATTTTAATGAACAGGAAAATGATAAAATATTTAGTGATAAGTTTTATTGGAATGGGAAAAAATTTTGAATTGGGCAATCAAATATTCTGTTAAAAATAGTCTGTAAGGAAATGAATAAAAAGCATATATTGAGTATATTGATTCATTAATTGAGTTCATAAATAATTAATGATGCAATAAGTATACATAAAAACGTATTTTAAAGTAAATTAACAATTTGTGCAACATCGTTAGCATATTGTAATTTTTGAGTTTACTTGTAATAACAATATTGCGAAAAGACAAAAGTACCTTATAGACGCTTTTCTTTTATTTGAGTTTTTTTATTTGTAAATTCTTCTTTTACTATCTCAGCAACAATCATTAAAGATGTAATGAACTTTTCAAAAACACATCTTTTGAAACAATTTTCCATGAAACTTTTTAAAGTAACATCTCACAACATTAGAGTTGACCTATTTCACTCATAGAAAGTAATGAAGAAATAAAGTGTGTTAAAATTGGTTGAAGTATGTAAGTATACAGTCTAATTCCAGGCAAATATAAAGCAAAGCATTATTCTTTCAGAAATAAAACTTCGATATCCTTGATTACGAAGATATCCAATTAGCATTTTTCTCAAATAACCTACTGTGTGTCGATTCATTACTTGACAAAGATTTACTTCTTTAGAGTTTCTTCCTTTTTTTTCTTGACAATAAATGCTGAAGGAAGTACTGATGTAATTGTTTCAAAAGACGAAAATGTTTCTTTTTTAGAGGTTCCTTATTCCAATCAGTTCTTTTCTATAATAATTTATATATATTAGAACTACATTTTCACGGTCTACTGAATTTTTAGAGCATTATTAAATAATGAATTTCTACTGTACATAAGCTTTAATGAATTTAATATTATTGTGTTTGTTTTTGAAATTACGACACAAAAAAGGCTGTGGTAAGAGACATAGATTAAATTTCAATCTTATACGATGCTCTGTCTGAGACAATTTTTCTTATTCTTACTTAATATAACTTCAGAAAGTAAAGAGAGTTATTTATTTTCATTTTTTAAGGAAAAATTTCATTAAATTTGTCGCAGGTATTATAACTTGTTGAATATGGATTGATTTATATTATCAGAGAAATTAAAAAAATATGACAATCCACTACTATTCGTAAGGCTACGAAAACTATTATGGTGAATTCAAATTTTCAGCTCTAAAATGCAAATTGTGCGCAGTATATTTATATACAAATCAGTGGCGTAACGGAGAATATGAGGCCCCCCCTGCAAACTCAGGTTTGGTACCCCAAGCCCAAATATGTACTTAGTGTCAGTCAAGCTTTGGGCCCCCTAGAGTCCTTGCCTTCCCCCGCAATGTAGGGGTTGAGGGGGTGTACGTTACGCCACAGATGCAAATACTTTTAATGTTATGAAAAATGTAATAAAAACATTAG
>BMAV01010626.1:497451-526643 GCA_019973955.1 Trichonephila inaurata madagascariensis | reverse complement strand
ATAAAAAAAAATCCCTTATTCTTCCACGATGAAACAAGTAGCATCTATTTAAAAAAAAAACACTCAAAATTTTTGAATTAAGGGGAAATAAAGAAAAAGATGCGTAGAGTACTATGTTTCATTTTATATAAATGAAGAGCTTTCTCCCGAACTCAAAAATTATAAACATCTAAAACTTGTACCTGCTTAAAAATCTTAATGATTGGGACGTTTGGATCACAAAGTTTTTTTAAAAAAAACTATTATTCCTTGTATTACCATCTATGTTGTTAACACGTAATATTACATCCCATTTAAAACACGTGTATTTTACTTAAAATGCCCACAAGTGTTTTTCTAGAATGAATCCTAAAGTTACCTTATGTTTGTGTGAATTGGTCCGTACCATTTCAAGATTAAAACAAGAAAATTGATTTGCTCTTTAAAGTTCACAGTCTTGTATTACTAAGCAAAATATTCAACAAGAGACTCGTCAGCACTGTAAAACAATTTTTTGACTGTTGATAGGAAAGCCATTACATGTAAATTCAGTCGCGTAGTGTCGTTTATGATCCATTGATACATAACAATGAAAGATTCTGCCTTTCTAGGAACTTAATAAAAAAACTATAACAAGAAAACTGATATCCAAAACAGTTTCTTGAAATATATTAAGAATTGCATAGTAAAAACATTATTTGTTATTCAAAGCAACGAGAACGATGGTATTCAAAATAGTTCAAATATAGATAAGAAATGCAAAACATTCCGAAATCATCACTTTCAACCTATTTTTTGTTGCTGGGAAAAATTCCGTTTCATTGTGTTAAGAAGGTGAATAAAAATGCATAGCAAAATCATACTTACATAATTTTAATTAACCGCATTGAAAACGTGTTTATAGAAATCATATGTAATTGCACATTTTCTTTTAACACTGTACTAGCCTATGGTTTTTACTGAGTTACTCTCTATCAAAAAACGAGTGGCGTAACGTACACCCGGGCAACCCCACTCCGCAAGGGGGATGGGCAGGACACATCGAGACCCAAAGCCTCTCTGACGCCAAGTAAGATTTGGCTTTGGGCCCAATTTCTGACTTTGCAGGGGGGGGGGCGAAGTCTCCGTTACGCCACTGCAAAAAACGAATTATCAACAAGTAAATCAATAAGGTCTTGTCTCTGAGAAGAAATCGTGGATCTCCTTACTCTATGATGTTTTTTTTATTAACAGTTTTAAAGTATTACACGACCAAAAATGATTAATTTTATTACTATGTTCCTCGTATGAAACTTAAATTAAGTAGAAGCTGTATGTGCATCATAACAAAAAATTAGCTATATGCTTAAAATTTCGACTAATTATCTTGTGATTAACACAATATTTATTAAAAAGGGAGGATTATATTTCCTAATTTTTATTATTCAATGTTTATAAACTAGATAATGTCATTACTTTCAGGAAAAATTCTTATAATTATGCAGATATTACTTTAAAAAACCTTTAGAACTTCAATGTGTTCAATAGAAATCATTCATTACATTTAATGATTCGAGAGAAAAGATAAACGAAATTCTTCAGTTGAGAACTTTAATTTTTGCTTAGAAATTTTTGAAGACGGATAATTTCCCTTAATGAAAGCATTACTGTTAATGGATTGGTATATTGATTTATTTAAAAGAGCAGAGACGCATTTTCATTGGTTATTACTCTCTTTCGCTCCAAGTTTAGAGCTGTTAGACTCACATTTTTCTAAGTTAATTTCATATAAAAAATATATTAGTAGAACATAAAATTTATTCTTGTAAGAATTTAGCTTCTTTTGTGATTAATTACTTGAATGCCAAAATTTGAACTGAATTAATATTATCTATACTGAATTTCTGACCCTCTCTCTCTTTTTATGCAATAATTCCCTTTAATTTCTCTAAACAACTTTTTAATTTGTAATGGTCCTGGCCTTCAGGACTCGCGCGTAAATAATTACTAGCTCCTCGCCTAACGGGAATCATCATAACTGTGTCACCTAAAAAGTAACAGCTCTGCGTTTTTAACCAGTTTAGGATCGTTCGAATTTTCCTATTAAGACCAACTCCATTTAAAAAAATTGATATAAAATGATTACTGTAGTACAATATGCCGAAATCGATTGTTAATAATCATTCCAAATTCCATACGTTCCAAATTCAGATCACACCGGTGTGATCTCGGGCCTCAGAATGAGAAAAAGGCAATCTCACATATGATACCTTCTCCCTGAAGAGATCACTTATATGTGATCATAGTCCTGAACGGGTTAAAGTAAGAGCTTACGTAATTTTCTGTCGTACAATATCTTTCCACCAATAGTAGGCTCTGTCCACGGAAATCATGCAGATTCCAAGACTTCCTGTTGCCGCTTCATACAAATACCCAAGACTGGAGAATCTCTCTCTTTTGTCTTCACCACTAGATAACGCGCGTGTGACTTTTTGTGCTGTGTGTTTTCTGTGTGAAGTGTTGCTTAATAAGATGGGTGTGTGTCTACATGTACAATAAATAGGATTAACTAACAATCAATAACATGCATATTACATCAACCATCTAAAATATGATCTAAGTAAAGAATTCCTTACCAATCACCCCGTATTTACAGAAATATTTCTTGATTTTAATTTATGTCGCATTCTGAAGTGACATGAGGGTTATTGGTAACGACATCTGAGCCGACATTTCCTCACCAAATTTCCACACGACTCCAAACAGAAGCCTCGACGTGCATATATATATGAATATATATAGAGAGAAAGAGAGGAAATTTTTTTATTACAATAATTTGATTTTAAGACATTCTTCACAATGATATTAGACTACATCATAACAAATTTTAATGAACCCCATTAATTAAGAATTCGTTATCGTAATTATCAATTATTTTTTTATACTCCTATTTTTTCAAAGCAATATTAGTCAAAATTAATATTTGTTACTATTAGCTATTTTTACTAAGAAAACTGAATTCATTGAAAAATACACAATCAATTGATAATTGTAATCTATCAGCTGATTGATCAAATGATAATTGAAATCTATCAATCTTATAATGCTTATAATTAATTTTTTTCTTTAATTAATAATCATATCTTTTAATTATAAGCTGATGCGTCAAACAATTCCGGCGTATTTGATTAATTTTATCCACTCTTAATTTGTAACTTAAAAAAGAGACAGAGAGAGAGAGAGAGAGAAACTAAATTTCAGGTTATTTTATTTATTATAGTGATTGACGGATTAGAGTTTGTTTGGTATAAATGTTGAAAAAATCTAAGAGGGATATTTTTCAAAACATTACATTAGAGTTTGAAATTTTTGCTCAGACTTTCTGATATTTTTGCTTTCTTAACAGTAGGATGCATCGAAAAACGAAAACATATTGTGTTGATTTTTTTCATGGCTATTCTTGAATTATATTCGTCAATTTTTAAAACAATATGTTTCTATTCTATTTACTTGAATTCAATTTTTGTTGGTAAATTTTAGAATTAAAGAGTTTGGAGTACTAACTTTGTGATACTTTTATTCTAAATAATATTAACAATGAGTGAGATTTTTGATATAAAGAAGTTATAAGGTATCCTACTACTTGCGGCAACTTTTTTTTTTGTTGAAAAATTGGAGATATGGGGATTTTTTTTGTGATTTTTGATTTATTTAGTACATTTTAAGAAAAATATGGTAAAATTAAGAAGAGAAAGATAAATTAAAAATAAAAAAAAATGGGTAAAAATTGACAACAAATTATATAAACGGGCCCCACTCTGTACAAACAGCAAAGGAACAAATTCTCAATTTTTCAATTTTGATGTATTACTTTGCTGTTAAATTTTGAAATAACCTTCGGGTTAAGAGATATTTTAATTTTTATAAAAACTAGAGCCCTTTGTCTTAGTGATTATATGAAATTGCTTAAAAAAACAGTGATTATACTCACATAAAGGACTGTAAATTTTGAAATAAAATAATGATTGATAAATCTGAAGGTCAAAATACTTTTACTGTTATACAGAACATACACAAAAAATTTCAGCAAATTATTTTCAAAACCTTTTGAGCAAAAGATTTCCCCTTTTAAATTTTAAAAAAAAAAAAAAAAAAAAGAAACGTTTTGAATAAAACGCATTTTAATGTTTGATATCTTGCGTAAAGTTATGGCATCTGCTTTTACTCAAACACTTGTAGTTTTTGTTCTAGTGAATGGAAAATAAAAAACTTGGTATTTTTATAAAGCTTATAAGATGGCCTATAAAATAAAAGTATTAAAAATTTTTGCCAATTTTTAAAAATAATCATGTTTTTAGGGTCGTCGGATCTCTTAATACATACAGAGAGAGGAAGGCGTCTGATATATTACAGATCTGACAAATCACGTCTTGTATGACTGTTTCGATTGTCCTTCAAGTATCGAATTAAATGCAAAAGAATGACAGCAGAAGAAATGAAAGATAGTTTGAAATAAAAAGGAATACATATAAAGAAGGAATTCAAAAGAGCGAAAGAGTGGGGCGGGAAGAGGCTCTTTCTGGATGGTTTCAATAGGAATGAATGGAGAACAATGCGAGTAAAATATTGATCAATCTCAACACTAATTCAAAAAGTACACGCGCAAGAAACTGACCCTGAGAAGATAAATTAGAAGCAATGGAAAAAGTTGAAATAATTTTCATCTTCTTCTCGCGAAATATTTGTTAAGGAAAGAGTGTGCAATTTATTCAAATGGCTGTAGAATTTACAAACAATAAATTCGTATATATGATACAAGGAGTATTGATACCGACGAAACGTTAAAAAAATCAGTTCGCTGTAATTTTTGTTTTCATTTCATTGTTTTTCCAACATATTGCGTAGGTATATTTATTTAAGTATGAACCTAGAAAAGTAAACAGCTAAGGTATTAGATGTATTATATTCCTTTATTAATACTAACATACTTCTGAATGGTGATAAGTTTTTTTTAGGTAACACCATAGTGAATTTACAAGTCAGTAGGCGTATTATCAGGAATAAGACGCGTCCTTTAACTATTCAAAGCCAACTTAGATCATAGATAGTTACATGCAAACTAGTTTAAAAATAAAATTGATTCTTCGAATCGTTGTAGTTAGGTGTGGGCAGCGAATTTAACTGCCTGTGAAATAATACAGTAGCGTCTTCTTTTGAGGAATGTTTTTTCTTTCCTTTTATAAGCATCAAGTGTTTTTGTTCCGCAACCGTTTTTATTAGTTTTAGAGGTTTAAAAGCAACGTAATGTTTTTTAAGTTGTGCTGAAAGTTATTTATTTGTTTACTTTATTTTCTTTTAACTTCTTTACAACAAGCAGCAGTAAATCATTTCAATCGAAGTATTAAAAGAATCGAATTTGAATTTAAAGTGAATTTTTAAGAAAAAATATTAAAAAAAAAAATTCATTTTTCAGGAGCCAACCAACCGATTCTTGCTATTAAATTTTATGACTACTAAAGTGTCGTTGAAGGCTCAGACAGACTAAACACTTAATCCTTTTAGGATGAATAGAAGAAAAGAAATAAAAATGTTAGTATTATTTTCTTACTAAACTATTAAAAATAACTGGTTGCCTTTTTTTAAACAAAATTTTTTAACTCAACAAAATAATTTGGGGTCTGAGTTTTCAAAAAAGGCATCTTAACACTTTGTTAAAAAAATCTTAAGAGAAAGATTTATAGCTTTTTCTTTAAAAAATCATTTGCAGGAATAGTAAAAGGCTGTATATTTGACACACGTATTTAATATACCTGATTTTTATTTTACATTGCATGATCATAGGTTAAACAGAGTGAATTACTGAAAAAAATTTTTTAGTTTAAATTTCTAGTGCCTATTAGGCTTAATTTAAAATTTCTAATTAAAAAACCTACGATAGCCTACGTTAGAGTTCAATCCGTAAAATAAACGTAATATAATTTAGAAAACAGAAATTATCAGGAACACTCTCAGAGCCCCCCCCCCCCCCCTTTTTTTTTTTTTTTTCGAGATTTCAAAAAACACAAAGAGTAAAAAAAATTTTAATGTCGTAAATTTTCATCTATTTTACTTCTCAATACATGTTGCAGCTACATATCATACAAATTACAGCAACATATTTGGTACTAAGGTAAGGATATCCAAGGTAGATTAAGGATTTTTTTCTGGTATGAAGAATATATAATGCATGCATGGAATTTTCCTTTTAACTATGGTTTCTGTGTGAATCAGTCTTGTCGAAAGATGTTTTCTGACATAACAAGTATTTCATTTGATCCTTGAAGTTCTTTTCTGGAAAGCAGTCTGCTGTGAACGATGACAAGTGCCTACGCAGTGATAAAAAACCTGTTTGTTTTGCTTGCTTTACTGTGGTAATTCCCAGCTGCCTTTTTTTTCTACTTACAGACAAGAATAATCAAGGAATATCAGACGAAAACGAAAGCTGTTAGTTCAGTAAACTCTCACTTGTTTATTGAAAGTTCTCATAAATCTCAAACATGTTTGCTTATTATTAGAGTTTTTTTTTAAAAAAAAATATTTACGCCATGGAAAATGGGCTGTAACCGGTTGAGACAGACTGCATGCAGTTACTCGAGCGTAGCAGCATTCATGTGTAATTCACATGTATGCATTCGCATACATATTTTTGTTTAAGAGATTCGACATAAAATTTACTAGTGTGATATATTGAAGGTTTATGGTAAAATAGCACGCATTCATTTAGAACAAAGCCTTTTTTCTTCCAGAAAAGGAAGAATTACTTTGTTTTGTAAAAGAGAAGATTGAGAAATCTTATATTTAGTATTTAAATGTAGTCATATTGTTTGATGGTGGCTTTAAAAAAATTACATATAATAGATAGGATGAAAATTTTAAGTTTAGTCTCTATCATTATGGTTCTGATAGCATGCATAAGATACAAAAAAAATGTAAGTTATATTGAATTCTTTATGGATGAATCAAAACTTATTACTTGATGCTTAAAAATCTGAATTTTTGTGAAAAAGATAAGGCATTTATTAGATGAATTTAATTCAATGGTTAGACGGGTACTTAATAAAGTTTATACTATAAGGAGGTAAATTTAGCATAAAGAGGTCTTCAATGTTTGCTTTACTGATCCATAAAGGCACACATTTTACTATCTTATATAAGTTCAGAGCAAATACGTGAACTCATACATAATCAAAATCACATAGGAAGTATTATTCAAAATAAGTATATATATGTATATATATATGCAATATGGTATTTTAATCCTTTTTCCTTAATTTTTTAAAAAAAATTTCTTTATCTGGTTCTTATTTTTATAAAGATAAAAGAAAAAAGTAGTACTCTTCTGTCATAAAGTAGTCATACTATATCAGATACACAACAAAAAAGAAGTTAATTATACTCGAATTTTTATTATGGACAAATATTTATACACTCAGGAACATTGAAAATAGTGACCCAAGAAGAAAGCATCGGATTGAAATGAAATTTAATACACATAATGACACAGATGAGAGATTCACTTGATCTCAAAAACAAGACAATTAAACGAATACAGGGTGTGCAACGACACAAATACTGGGCATCTTCAATAGCGCGTTGGACCACCTCCAGCTGCAATACATGCCACCACACGGTCCGGCATTGAGTTGATTAGACGCCTTATGTTGTCCTGAAGCAGATGGGCCCACAAATCTTGAACAGCCAACTCTAAATCATGATGTACAGAGTGACACGATGGCATCTGCCGTGTTAGCTGATCTCACAAGTGCTCTACAGGGGACAAATCAGGGGTGCAGGTCGGCCATGG
This sequence comes from Trichonephila inaurata madagascariensis, assembly GCA_019973955.1. Lineage (NCBI taxonomy): Eukaryota > Metazoa > Arthropoda > Arachnida > Araneae > Nephilidae > Trichonephila > Trichonephila inaurata. The sequence goes on along the minus strand of BMAV01010626.1, from coordinate 518,842 downwards.
AAAAGTGAAAATGACGTAAGAAGTCTTGAGCAACTCTTGCTGTATGCGGACGAGCATTATCTTGCTGGAAAATTGCCCCTGGGAGACCATTTAGGAAAGGTCCTACATGGGGTCGAAGAATATCATCAACGTAACGTTGGCCCGTTAAGTTTCCACGCATCACAATTAAAGTGGACCGGCTATCATAGGCTATGGTCCCCCAGACCATTACACCAGCTGTGCGGGCAGTGTGACGTAGAACAGTGTGGGGGGAATTGTACCGCTCTCCAGGGCGCCTCCTCACCCGTACACGGTTATCATCTGTCCTCAAAACAAACCGGGATTCATCACTAAACACAACCTTTTGCCAATCTGTGACATTCCACATTGATCTGGCTTGGCACCACTGTAGACGCAGTTGCCGATGTTCCGGTGTTAAAGGGAGTGCACGGAAAGGGCACTTGGATTTAAGATTTGCTTTTGCAAGGTGTCTGGAAATTGTTTGTGGAACAATTGCTGCGCCTACGTCTGCTCGTATCATTGAATGATTCACTGTGGGGTCCACAAGTGCTTGCCTCACGATCCTTCGATCCTCTCTCCTCGTGGTCTTCCTGGTAGCTCCAGACCCGGTTTTCCGCGCGTGGGTACCTTCTCGTTTCCTCTGCTCCCAAAAATTTCTAGCGGCACACTCCGAACGATCCACCTGGCCAGCATCACGGCGCGTCGACCAGCCTGCTGTTTTCATCCCGATGATCAGGCCTCTCTCAAACTCGCTTAACTGTGAGAAATGTCTTCTAGCACGTTTACCTGGCATGTTTCGCTTACCAAAGTCTTCTTACAATCGGCGGGTAATCGTCACGTTTATGAATCTTCGAATTTGCTCTGGCTTATATAACACCCTTTTCCTGATTGTAGCGCCAACTCGGCGTGTATGAGCATGCGTATTGGCACAAAACTTGGATCATTTGCATATCACATTACGCTGTACTTATTTGCAAAGTTTCGCGATTGTACTTAGCTTCCTTCTTGGGTCGCTATTTTCAATGTTCCTGAGTGTGTGTGTATATATATATATATATTGTTACGTAGATCCGGGTTCGATGATTTTATGCAAAACTATCACAAAGAAAATAAACGTTCTTTAAGAGCGATGCGAATTTATTGTCAAAACTCCAATCCTTTAAATACAGGATTCAGAGGCAATATTCACAGGGTAAATATCAGAAGGTCTTCACACCTTCAACAGCAATCAAACACAATAATCAGTGTTTAAAAATACACGTAAGTAAATATTATTCACAAGCACAGCCAAGCTCTAATCGCTAGTCAAAACAATCCTCACTACTCGCTGGTTTAATCAAGACTGACTGGCGTTCCGGCGAGCATCTTTATTTATAGGAGTGATAGAAACTTCCAGAAATATAATCCCTCGTGTCATTGAGCGTGACATTAGTGGAGAGATCCACTACTTTCAAGAAGATTCCAGAGGGTTCCGAACTCGCCAACATGGTCACCAATGACGCCAAAATGGTCGCCAAAAATTATGCCAACTTGGCTCTACCGCCAAAATTTCGCCAAGTTCTCATTGAATCGACATTATAACATAAGGGGTGGCATTGCTTGTGAATGGTACAATTTTAACATGAAATAAATATAACATAGAGAAATATAAATGCATTTAACATCCGAATATACAAATTATATACACTGTTTACACAAAATTCGTAACACTGCCCCCTCCTCAAAGATTGCACGTCCCAGGCAGTACAATCCTTGAGTAAGAGGTATCTATTTACAGACAAACTAATCACATATATAAAGAAAGTAGCAAAAATACTCAACAGCATATACAAAACAAATAAATTCACACACACACAATACAAGAATTACAATACTAAAATAAAACTATGGAATTAGAAAAAGAAATCATTTACATTATTTACAAAATAATTAATGACCATGGTCTAAACTTAAGGATCGTATTCATCTTGGCCAAGATAAGGGGCTAGCCTATTGTAATGTATTACCTTCGGTTTTGAGTGTGGTGATTTCTGTATCTGCACCACAACGTCATTCAGTCTTTTTAGGACTGTGTAAGGACCTTCCCAGTTGGTCTGCAGCTTCGGAGAGAGTTCTTTGCGACGTTTCGGATTCCATAACCACACTTTGTCGCCTTCGTGGAAGTCATGTCCGGTTGCTCTTGCGTCGTATCGGGTCTTCATCTTCTCGGAAGCCATGCCGATTCTTTTCCTAGCCAGATGATGTATTTCCTCCATCCGTGACTGGAGCTTTTCAATATACTCCTCAGGCGCCAATGGAGCATCTGATGGCCGGCTGAACAGAAGATCTGCAGGCAGACGAAGATGACGTCCAAAGAGCATCTGGGATGGGGAATAGCCGGTGGTCTCGTGAACGGCACTCCTGTAGGCAAGCAGGAAAAATGGCAATTTCTTGTCCCAGTCCTGTTGATTACTGGCTACCAGGAGAAAAAGAGGCTGTTCAAAATGGTCCGATTGAACCTCTGTACCATGCCGTCAGACTGTGGATGTAAAGCTTATGTTCTGGTTTTGTCAATGGCGAGTATTTCACACATTCTCTTGCAAACTGCAGAATTGAAGTTTCTCCCTCGATCGGAGTGCAGTTGTAGAAAGACCCCGAATCGTGAGATCCAGTGTTGAACCAGAACCTCTTCAACAGTCGAGGCCTCTTGGTCAGAAATAGGATAGGCTTCAGGCCATTTAGTGAAGTAGTCCATCACCACCAGGATGTTGTTGTTGCCATCTAATGATATCGGAAGTAGGCCTAGGATGTCAAAAGCTATTCGTTCGAAAGGCGCTCCCACATTATACAGCTGCAGTCTTCATCTAGTGCGTTTTCTGGGACCTTTGCGTGCACACAGGGATCACATGTACGACAACACTTTTCCACGTCACTCCACACATTGTTCTAGTAGAAGCCCTCAGGAACTTTTTGTAAGGTCTTCATAACACCGAAATGACCTCCAGTTGGACTGCCATGTAGTTCCTTAAGGACTGTTGAAACTCTTGTCTTTGGGAGTATTAATTGCCACCTGAATGTGTTTCCGTTTTCAGACTTCCATTTTCGATATAAAACACCATTTCTCAGATGGAGAGAGTCCCAAAGAGCCCAGTAACGCGTCGTTGTAGGACGGAACGGAGCGATGTCTTGCCAGCTGGGCTTTTCGTCAGACGACTCTTTGAATTCTATGATTGTTTTATCTTAGGATCAGCCCGTTGATCTTTACGGATGCTCTCGTCACTCCACGGGTCTGATTCTGATGTTGATGGCGTTGTAACTTGGCGGACTACTGTATCTATCACGCCAAATTTCTTTTCGACTCTCCAGCTGTATTTACTGTTCTCCAGGCAAGGTTTTCTCGAAGAGACGTCTCCATTTGTATCCGCTGATCTTTTTCAATGGCTACACACTTCCTTTGACTCGATTACATTTGTACGACAAGGATCTTCATGATTTACTCGAGGGCAGTTACTTCTTACATGCCCGGTTCTACCGCACCCCCAGCACTTGACGTTGCGATCTTCTTTATATATTCGAGTGCAGCTACTTCTCAGATGCCCTGTTCCACCACACCCCCAACACGTGATTCTACGTCTCCTAAGGTCCTGACGTTGAGCCATTAAATTTTGAATTTCCTCTCTCAGTTTCTCAATCTACTTTATCCATGGAGATTGACAGGGCACATCTGCCTTCACTCTAGTTTCTCGGATGGAATGGCAGTCTATGCAATTGGCTTGAGTGGCGGCCTCAACTTTTAAGGCATATAACAGGGCAGATTTAAGATCTTGGACATCTGCCATTCTTACAGCCATCTGGATTTTCTCATCCTTTAGCCCATCCACGAAATACTCGAGAGAAATAATTTCTCGCACATTTGCCGAGAAATCTGAAAAGGCTAAGGTGGTGAGTTTTTGTATTTCAAAGGCATACTCCTACAAACTTTCTTCGGGTTTCAGAGGTCTTGTTTTCATCTGCAGGCGGGTATAGTCTTTGGAGAATTTCTGGCCGAACCGAAGATCCAGAGCATTATAAAGGGAGTTCAAATTCAGCAGCTCTGTGTCGGTAAGAGTCTGCAAAACTTCAGCAGCTTCTCCTCTAAGGTATGCTACTAGCTGACATGCTTTGACCCGTTCAGTCCATCTATTGGCTTCGGAAATTATACAAAATTGAATCTTGTACAGTTGGTTTTTCCGTCATAGGTGTGCAGTTTCACTGATACTGGTGAGGCAGATATAGGTACTGGAGCAGCAGGGACAAACTGATCAGATTCTTTCATAAAGACAGGCTTAAATGTATTTTATATTACATAAAATATCCTTTGTTTGCAAGTAGGAGATTTTTGACTATATTAACATTTTTATTTGCCATATTTTGGAAATACACCTTGCGAAATAGCAAACATAGATCACATAGCTTGTAGTACAGAACATTATAATTGGTATTAAAATGAATTCGCACATATTTACCATACCAGAAATTTATTTGAACTAATATATGTCTTTTTCAAAAGTTCTTAATTCTTTTGACTAAAATCGCTCACTTTACTTAACTAAAGGAGAAATTACATGACAAAATTACTTTCCGAAGATTTCTTTATATTTTTCTATAAACAAGTAAATATAAACTAATTACACACCACCTGCAAAAAAGGGCAATTTCTTGTGATTAAGACTTGCGTAACAGACGAAACAATAATGTTTGTGTTAACTCTCTCAAGAGGCGCTTAACCGAGCACATCCTCACGCTGAAGATGAGTAGTATAATACAGAGGTCGGCAACCAATGGCACGCGTGCCACAAATGGCGCGCTGCACAATTCTCAGTGGCACTCTGCGCTACTCTACAAATTTGTCAATGTTTGAGTGGATGGAAGTTGATAAACATTTTCAGAATTACGGACATTTGCGGAGTTATGAAAAAACCTTAAAGGTGACTCCAAAAATAAATTTACAGCTAATTTGTAAATTATTTAGCGTGATTTCTGAAAAGGTTTAATTGTTTGAAGATAGAAAAATTGCAGATACTCTGCTTTTCGCTTTTAATTTTATATATCTAAGTAAAAAATCTTTCCTCGTATGAAAAATGTTTCGAATCCGCTATTTCTCGTTTTAATAAAAATGTTTAAAACTACAGTAATACCTCGACTTGTGCTAACCCTACTAACACGAACCCAGAGTGACGTGATTTTAGGATCTCATTGATTCATTTTTATTTCTTTTTTTCTTATTACTAAAACTCAGGAGGAATCGGTGCCAGAGCTTGAAGTAATTGGTAATGTGATTGAAAAAGTTGTCGATCTTGTCAGGCAAATAAATTTAGAAGTGAATAGTGATGACGCTCAAGAGCTACTGAATTCTCATAATAATAACAACCCGGCAATTTATGTGCTCATAGAAATGCATGAGCAAGAGTAAAGCATTGAAGAACTTGAGTCTTGACGTAGTTCAATCCGAAGATTTGACCGAAGGAATCCGTTTAGTTCAAAAAAGGTTACAAACTTTAAAAAGAACAGACTCCAACGATAGGCTTGTTTTTTCAACAAAACAAGGGGAAAAAATTATTAGCATGCTACCAGGAAATTTTGCCGGAAGAAAAATATCTTTGAGGTGACGCATTACTTGTTACATTTTATAAAAACTTCTGCATCCAAATAGCTTCGGTTTGCATCTTTGTATTTGTGTGCTATCTAAGATTTGATTAAACATGTTTTTTTCTCAATTATTATTTCTTTCGTTTTTTGGCTCCAATTAAAAATAATTTCTATGCCAAATTATACATGAATTTGACTTAAGTGGTTATCACTCAGTCCCATCGATCGCGTAAAATTTGCACATAATATATGTACAATTAAAAAAAATTTTGAATTTTTGTTGAAATAAATATATTTTACTCCCTTTATTTTTATGTTAAGAAATGATGCCAAATAATTACATAGTAAAATTGTAAGCCTCTCTCTCTCTCTACTATTCACCTCTATTCTCTAACTCTGCATGCATTATCGTGGGAACCGAAATGTTTCAAATTTGTCCTACTGTGTGGCACGCTGAATCCTATTGGTAGATCGGTTTAGCATACCAGAGCTAAAAGATTGCCGATCCCTAATTACATCACAAAATTACTTTCCAAAGATTTTTTTTTATATTTTTCTGAAAAGAAAGAAGATAAGCAAGTAAATATAAACTAATTACTTCTGCAAAAAAAGGCAATTTCTTGTGATTAAGACTTGCGTAACAGATGGAAGAACAATGTTTGTGTTAATTCTCTCTACAGGTGCTTAACCGAGCACATCTTCACTCTGACGATTAGTAGTATAGTACATTATATTGGTATTAAAATATATTCGTTCTTTTGACTAAAATCGCTCACTTTACCCCGACAAGGGAGAAATTACATGACAAAATTACTTTCCAAAGATTTTTTTTATATTTTTCTGGAATAAAAGAAAAAAACCTAAACAAGTAAATGTAAACTAATGTCACGACACCTGCAAAAAAGGGCAATTTCTTGTGAAAGGGCAGTCAGTAGGGTAATAAACTTTTGAAAATCGATTTTGAGTTTTTGATATTTCTAAAATCTCCAAATCGGGACCTTTCCAATGATATAACATACAAGCCATTATATGAATTAGAAGTACTTTAAAATAATTTTTAAAAACTAATCAGATTATGAACCATGCCCATTTGACAGATAGAAATGTAAACATTGTCTTTTTAAATCTGGGGCAAAGTTAATCTGGGGCACACACACGCACACAAGCCTCCATTTATTTTTATTAATACGCATTAGATACCTGTATAGTAACTGCAAATTTAACTGTGTTAGATATGCAAAAAATTTTGGAGCCAAATTTGGAAGCGTGGTTTTATATAATTTGAATGTTATATTTAATTTAGTGATTTTACCTAAATTTTTAAGTCTGTTCTTCACTTTAAATTTAGTTTTAATTAGTTATTATTACTGATTATTTAAACTCACTAAGGCTTAGTAAAGAGTTAAAAATATTTTAAAAATACTTGAAGTTACAATTATGCGCTGATTTAAGAAAAAAAATTGGATTAAAAATTAGTACAAAGGTAAGATTTTTTTATAAAAATTTCTGTTTTCCAAAGTTTATATTTTTAAAATTGTGTAAATTTACTGTGTGTATGTTTCTTAAATGCAATTGTGTATACTGAAGTGACACTTTTGAAATATTCTTAAAACATTTAAATATAAAGCAGTTATCATAACAAAAAAAATGACAATTTTTAACAAATTCATAATAATAATTGTTCGGTGAACTAAAAGTTTGTCTTTGAAAAAACTAATTATTATATTTAAAAAAACTTTACTTCAGTATAAATATAATGTCTAATTAATATAAATAAAAAAAATTTGAGTCTTTATGTTTAATAGTTTCTGAGAAAAAGGTATGAGATGATACATTAAACGTGATGTTTGTTGTCTTTGCCAGAAGCTTGTTCCATACACAAAAATACATAAATTTCATGTTTAAAAACATAAAAACAGTTTTATTTTGTCAGTTTTAGAAATCATCTGTCCAGTTTAGAGTAACTTTTGAAACTTAGAAACTGTCTGTAACAACAAGACCTAACGATAATGTTACGAAAGCCTAACAAAACTTACGAAACGTCGTATAATCAGGTATTTTTAAATACCATCTCAAATTTACACCAAAACCATATTGATACATTTTCACATTATATTTATGATGCTTTCTGTTCAAATTTTATATCTGTAATGCATGAAAGCTACAAATTCTTTAAAAATTGATACAGAATTTGAGAAAATTTTGATGTTTTCTCGTTAAAAAAACTGAAAAATGCTGTTATGGGCAATTTAAGACATTTTTGTTTACTATTTTATGCAAAATAAATTGCAAAGATGCTAATGTTTAATAAAATGGGACAAATACATGTTGTAATACATTATTTTTGTGACGAAGTTGCACTTTATAGTAAAAATTCAATTTTCTCAAAATAATTGTTTTCAAACCGCGTGTACTTTTTTCACAGAATCTAAAAAATGAATGTTCATGCAATTTTTACTGCACATAAATAATATCTAACTATACATAATAAAGCTACTTTTTTGAAGATTTTCCCAAAATATTTTGCTGAAAAGCAGTTATCGTAAAAAAAATGACAATTTTCAAAAATTTCAAAGTCATACTTTTACGATGAATTTTTTTGGAAAAAGTAAACACACACACAATATATTTGAAACATTTTAACCAGAGTATAAATAAAAAAGCCTAATTAATATACAGACAAAATTTGAAATTATTATATTTAATAGCTTCTTAGAAACAGGGATCTAAAAAAGTTCAATTTAACATTGTCGGTATAGGGGGTACCGACTACCCTTTTGCGTAACAGACGAAAGAACAATGTTTGTGATAACAGGTGCTTAACCGAGCCCATCTTCACGCTGAAGGTTAGTAGTATAGTACATTATATTGGTATTAACATATATTCGTGCAGATTTACCACATCAGAAATTTATTTGTATTAATATATATCTTTTTCAAAAATTCTTAATTCTTTTGACTAAAATCGCTCACTTTACCCCAACAAGGGAGATATTACAAGACAAAATTACTTTCCAAAGATTTCTTTATATTTTTCTGGAATAAAAGAAAGAACCTAAACAAGAGTAAATGTAAACTAATTTCACGCCACCTGCAAAAAGGGCAATTTCTTGTGATTAAGACTTGCGTAACAGACGAAAGAACTATGTTTGTGATAACACAGGTGCTTAACCGAGCACATCTTCACGCTGAAGGTTAGTAGTATAGTACATTGTATTGGTATTAACATATATTTGTGCATGTTTATCACACCGGAAATTTATTTGTACTAATATATATCATTTTCGAAAATTCTTAAATCTTTTGACTTAAATTGCTCACTTAAACCTCAACAAGGGAGAAATTACATGACAAAATTACTTTCCGAAGATATCTTTATATTTTTCTGAAGTAAAAGAACAAAGCTAAACAAGAGTAAATATAAACTAATTACTTCACCTGCAAAAAAAAGCAATTTCTTGTGATTAAGACTTGCGTAACAGATGAAAGAACAATGTTTGTGCTAACTCTCTCAACAGGTGCTTAACCGAGCACATCTTCACGCTGAAGATTCACGAATGAGTAATCTAGGACTATTAAAGGTGTTGCCCTTTAAAAAATAAACAGGAGAAAGTTTGTAATCAGTGAAAGGCAAGGTTCGAAAACGCCCTACTACAATTCAATTTAAAATCTGAACGGTTCATCTCAGATGTATGTCAACGTGTTAAAAAGGAAGTAAAGGTTTTTTTTTTTTATTTCTTCTAGGTTGGAATGCGAATTTCTGCATTGTCTTTTCACAATGGCAAGATTTGAAACTTTTTACTTTTGATAAATGCTGGTATATATTTACAGAGAAGACAGTAATGTATAAATATGTTCTTCCGCCAGAACTTTAACCCGCTAACAATAAATAATGACGATTATTAAGGTGTGAAATAGAACTACAATATGATATTAAACTGAAATAAGAATTTTAGATAAGATGCAACATATAAATTCAGACAATAATGTACAATAAGACATTAACACAGTTTTTCCGGGGATTTTGTTTTTAAAAAAAAAGGAAAGATACGCGCGTTAACTTACTACATTGTTATATTATATTAATGCACAATGCGTGTGTCTTTCGAGCAGAAATGAAGTATTAATATTACTCCGTTGAGAGTTGATGTCAACCAGAAAAAAAATAAAAGTGTCTTCCAAGTGGATAGGCTTTTAATGTTGTTTCGCTTATTGCTCATGGTAATATCACGTGATCTTGAACCAATTTTCATATTCTATTCAATATACAATGACTTATCTGTTGGAACAAAGTTGGAGTAAAACTTGAATTAATACTCTCGAATTTTGTTCTCGATATGCTACATTCTAGATATGCTCTGAATCGTCAATTCTTGATTAGTACTTGGAATAGTATATTTCAGTCTAATATCTTATCCCAGCGTTTCTTCAATTGGGATCTGCAGAGCCTCTCTAGGGTGTCTCTCATGTAATGTTCCCTCTTTTACAGACTCTGAAAGAAAAAATTGAAAGGTGTGCCATACTAGACTAGATTACTAAATAGAAAACTTTCTACTACAACTTGTATTACGATCAAGAATATGAAGTCGGGGAGGCATGGGGGGCCGCGGTGATTGAAGAAACGCTGTCTTATACTATTATAAACTCTTTTTAATTGTTATTGTTTAAAAAATATTTAAAAGGACACTTGAATTTAATTTCGAATGAATTATTTCTATCGCCATTTATTTAATGGGAATAATATCTCGCGAGTTGTAATTCTTTTTGTAAATAGTTTATTTCTTTTGGAATGTTGTATGGAGCAACGCCAGTTATGCGACTTACCGTATGAATATGTGATAACTATCCCCTGATATTTGCATGAAACTTTGATTTCCAAACAATCCTATTTAATTTTATATTACATCAATTCATTGTCCAGGGGTCTTTCAATATAGCTTCCGTATCTTTGTTAATTGTTCATGAAATAACTCTAGAATGACTAAAATCCATTCTGCTAACCCTAAATGGCGTACATATTTTTGTTTGATAACCTTGAGAGAGATATTGTTAATTATTTCAAGTATAGCTTGTTATTAAATTATTCAAAACTGCAACTCGAAAAGAAATATTCCGGCCTTGTATATTTATGTTTATGCAACTAACAAAAAGTATTTTATATTTAATACATATGCTTATTAATTTACAGTTTAATCTGATTTTAAAAAAATAAGCATTTTGAATTTTTTTTAAAGTAGGATTTAATAAATCGTTAAAATAGCTGTTAACTTGCTATTTATTATACAAAAAAAATTATATCAAATGATAACTCAAAATTCTTTTTTGCCCTCTTTTTCAGAAGAGAAAAACTTGAAAAAGAAGACTTTTTAGATTCAGCAGTATTTTACTGAATATTTCGTAAAATATTCGTTATAGTTAAAATTATTTTATACTAATGTAATAGAATTTCAGTGAATCCTGATTTAATAATTTACTTAAGCAGTATAAAAGTATAAATAAATCGAGCGAACTTTAGAAATTTAGCACAAATAAATGTTTTGTGATTTCTTTAAAATAGTTTATTGTTATACTCACGCGTTTACAAAAGACGTGTTTTTATATTAGTAGCATTAAATTGACTAATATAGCCTTTTTTTACCAAAAATATATATTCTATGGAACTATTCCTATTGCTTGTAAGTTGTCTGTAAATTCTATTTAAATGTGCGCAATTTTTTATTGAAAAAGAATATAATGCGTGCAGTATTTGTTACTTATATTTTAGTATTTACCTAAAGCCTTTTAAGGTTACGTTTAAATAAACTTTTTGATATAGCGTGGAACAAAAAATATTGCGCTATTTATTTCATTAACTTGAATTATCTCATTTTAATTGATAATCGTGTATTATAGATAAAATCAGCAACAGGACAATTCGATTGGTTCAGTTCAAAATTTACTAAGTAGGTATAAATAACAAGATATATATAGTCACACACGCAAGGCTTAAAAATCCAAAATTAATTGTATTCAATTGAAAACTAGTTTATATTAATATAGTATTTTTCGTCTCGCATTTGTAAATCAATTACATTTTTGTTCAATTCATTACTTCTGTTTATTGCACAAGTTGCGCAACAGACATTTTCTTGTAGAAACTTTTAGTGGTTGTTGGTCTTTTTTAAAATTGGATAAGTAAATAAGCAAAAATTTAAAACATTTCTTTTTAATTTAATAATTTTGAGCATGGTTTTAATAAGATTTTAAATGCATCAACATAGCGAGAAAACTTACAAAAAAATTAATTAAAAAGGAAAAATAGGAATAAAGAGTTAATTAATTTATGCAATTACTCAGAAATAGGTTTTATTATAATTTTTTAAAATTATAAAGGAGTTCTAGATGTTCAGAGTCTATGAGGTAATATATTTATACTTCGACTGAAATTCAAATAGTTACTTCACATCTTGAAAGAAAAATATTATTAATAAATAATATAATTTAATCAATAAGGAATGTCTATTATTTACTAATAAAAACATTGTTTAAATGAAGTAATAATTTCCCCTTAGTTCATTTTTATTAGGAAATTTGGATCTGCAGCAATTTTTTTAGAAATAAATTATAGTTTTAAAAAAAACTAAAAAACACGCTTTTATGGCTAATCGAACCAAAAATTAAAAAAAAATAATAATAATTCTTAATATAAGAATAAAACGATTTACGAGAAAATTAATGTCATAGTGGTAAAAGCGTGGGGTGCTTTGTACTACATTTTTCCACTAACTCAGCATTTCGGAATAGAACTAGTAAGAAATTATAACAATTGATATAGAGCACGCTTTTAACCGAATGACGTTAATTTTCTCGTAAATCGTTTTATTCTTATATTAAGAATTATTTTTTGACTTTATAGTTCGATTAACCACAAAGCGTGTTTCTTAGTTTTTTTTTAAATTATCATTTATTTTCCATTTTTTAGTTCGATGTACAGTAAAAGCATGTATTTTTAGTTTTTTGAACTATCATTTTTATTCAGACACTTTTTTTTTTTTAAATTTTCGGCCCGCGGCGGAAAAAGTTTGCCCATCCCTGAGTAAGGAAAAAAATTTTTTTTTCACATGCACGAGTCTTTTTTATTTCTATTTTCAGAAAGACTGGACAACCGTCTATATTAAAAAAAAAAAAAAACGTTTTTGCTCTTAGGGTTACTTTTAATCTTTTAGTCACCAAATCTGGAAATGGTATAATGGATTAGTCGCCAAATCTGGAAAACGTTATTCCTGATTATCCTATTCAGGACAATGGAACAAAATTACGATATTATTGTATTGTCATCGATCCTTGACAAGTGTGCAAAACTTTGAATTAATCTGATATTTTAAAGTGGGTAAAAATCAAGTTCAAAGATTCTATTACATACAAGTGAAACTTATGAAAGCGTGTTAAAACGAGATTTATTTTTTGATAGTCCTTTTCAATTCCTTTTTCATGTATAAGTCCATCAACGAAAGCTAAATCAAAACAGAAGTAGGATCAGTATTCAAAAAAAAAAAAAAAAAAATATTTCTAATTATTTAACTTTTTGTGAATAATTGTGATTTCTTGACATATTGAGTACAAATTGCGCGCATTCACGAATTTCGTGAACTGGTATTATGAACCAGAATTGCATTTAATGCATTAAAAGAGCTTATTCAATTATTTGAAATGAAAAATCTACTATGCATTTTTTATTTATTTTAGATTTCGCTTATGATCATAAAACATTGTAATATAAATGGCCCATTGATTTTTTTTTTTGTTTGAAAAAGTGCTATATTAATGTATGAAATTAAAAAATGCATATGACTAAACATTTTCATACACTTAAAAATCATTTTAAATTTATGAGAATTATATAAAACTAAAGATACTTTTCTCTTTAATATTTAATGTTGTGAAATAAAATTTATTTCTAATGCATAAACAGTGGTTCACGTAAAAACCTTTAAAATATCTTATACTTAATCTAGAGTAAAGCAATATCAAAATTAAAGAAAAGTTAAAAAATGAAAACAAAAATACATATTTAATTAATTTTTTAAAAATTTTATTTTATCTATTTCATCAAAAAAATCCAAATTAAGATAATCTTTTGAATAGAGTTTTAACCATCAATGGCTTATTCTTATATTCTATGTCATATTGTTATTCTTTCATTATTGCCATAGCTCTTTCAGATACTTAAGATTCAAGTTGGAAGTGTATTTTAGTACTATTTACTGTACATCTAGTACTAGTGCGATTACGAATGAATTATACACTATACAGGAACTTATATGCTATCATTGACTTCCTCCTGAAAAATATTATCAAATTGCTCATGATTCCTGACATTAATTGGATATCTTGTAACCCATTCTACTATTTAATATAATTTCCATTTGATTTTTTCGCTTCCCACATACTTAAATTAAATAACGCAGCCAGTACCTTATCTTGACATTGTACCTCGTTATCAAGAGCAACTATGAAGTTGAATGCTCCTTTGCTTTCTTTTTATCTAAGTTCATCAATTCGTTTTCAAAATTCATATCACTGAAAGAAAAGTACTTTCACCTACGGGTTGGAAAGAAACAAAGCAAAAAGTGAACCCCAAGCATCTGATTTCGTATTCATGTGGCAGTGCAGATGATACTACCCACCAGGCCTCTGACATGTCTACCTTCCTACCAACGGAGGACACCTTCAAGGTCACAGTAGCTACGCTGCAACTTCTCTTACCAGGAAAATGTTTCTTTTGTGTATGAAGTCTGTCGATTAAAAACTCGGAGATGGTTACAATGAACTTTTCAAGAAAGCTACAAGCATGGAGGAGTTATCTGTTTGGTTCTGTGTGCTACCGACTTCAAAAGGATATCCCCTGCATGTGGACGATAACAAAGGTCGCATAACAAAAACCTAATACACTTTTGTGACAGATAAACTAAACTTAATTATTTCTTCAAGTCACACACTGTTCACGCTTTGGGTTCAGTTAAAGCAGACAACCGCGAACTTTTCACGTGGATATGTACACTTTAATTTTAATAACAAAGGGATGGTACTCGGGGCATAGCGAGAAAGTTACTAAGAGAGATAATTTCGATTTTCATTTAAAATTAAAATTACCATAATGACTACACTGTACGCAATTTAACTTTGTATATTTTTTATTAAATTATTACTTCATCGATTACTCTCTCTTCATTGTATAAATTACTTGCACATTGTAGCTTCCTTGGATATATTCATCTTATCTTACATAAAAACAAGTATATAAGAAATAATTTTAACTTCTTAAACATTTTCGAATCACAACAATCAGTGGCTTGCGGTAATGTTATTTTTTAACCTTTGAAAGCTTCAAAACAACCATTGCAAGAACCGGAAAATCAGAGAATATTGTGAAGAGAAAGTATACAATTCATCTTGTCTTAACTACTGATGCCATTTCAAATGGAATTTTTTTTTATACAATAATTATTATATGTATTCAAATGTTTATCGTACAATCTGACATTGATATATTAACTGTGGGAAAAAACTTCTTAATCGAAATAATAGAGTTTGATGAAAAGCATTTTTTACAAAATCACTCTTTTTTTTAAATTTTTTTTTTACATTTCCAAAGCAAGAACTTATTTACGGCTCATTAAAATTGAAGTAGCAAACCTTTTTTGTATAAAGAATTCTCGAGTTCTGTAAAATTTAAAGGATTGTGAACACTATAACGCGTTTGTCTATTTTGTTTTTACTGGTTAATCAAAGCAAGTTTCACAATGTTGAAGTTTATTTATAAAAGCTTTCTTCAACAATGTAATATTCGTATTTCTAAGTACTAACAAAAGAAAGGAAAACATTATTTAAACCCTGTAGACTATTTTTGAGTCAGAGTTTGAGTTTGTCCTTTGATTTTGATTTTAGACAAGTGCCAATTTTCGGTTCCTTGCTACCAAAAATTTCATTCGTTTATTTTTTTTAAAGCAACCTTTTTTGTGAATTTTTTCTGCATGAGACATTATCTAAACCAAAAAAGTCAATTTCAAGTGAAATTTTTTGTTATATATATAATGTTTTGTTATCTCAAAACACAGCTAACATGGATTTTTTTTTTAAATTGAAAAATTGGCTTGACGAAAAAACGTAACAGCTTCACAATTTAAGAAATATTTCATGTATTTCTCTGGAAATCCCAAGGAAAAATACGTTTCACAAAAATGGTATCCAGTTTGATGATACCGAACTATATTTTTTATGCGTGTTTATTTTCTATAATGATTAAACTTTTTTGTGCTAAAAAATCAAAACGTACTCGTTATATGTAACTCGCTTCAACTTGACTATCCAATTTTAAAATTCTTATCTGCGTTCTATATTTTCAAGGAGCTTTCATTACTACAAATCCAATTATCGATTATTAAGTTCTTTAAGAATATTTCAAAAAGCTGACGTTACTGTCGAAATATTATGTTACCGTTTAAGTGTGAAATCGGTTATTTCATAGAATAACTAGGTATTCCATGAAATAACTAGACAATGAAGTTATTAAATTCAACAATTTAAAACTAGGTATTCTATAGAATAACAATTATTTGATCGTTAAAATATGAAATACAGTACTCGTGCGGGAAATTTTTTCGAACTAATTCTAGCTGCTTGTAGCCATTTGAACCGCTTATAGCTGTTTTGTAATCACGTGTATGGGTGTACCTTTCATTCCGTTGCTTTTAAACGTAGAATTTAGACGGTATATTTATGTTAGAGTTTTATATTTGTGAGATTATTAACAAATATTTTTGCAGCCTGTGTTTTCAAGCAATGACTTCTGCAGGAATGTGAGACCAACCTGTAAATAAGAAAGATTTAATGCAAGAGAGATTTTAATCGCGCGTTATTAAATAAGCGTGGTACAAAGGAAAACAATGCTGCACTAACTCGTAAAAAATTATTAACTTTGATAGTAATAAAAAGTGCTAAAACAGCGCAGAAAAAAAGTCTACGTGACTGTTGGTTACTCCAGCATCCTTGAAGTTCAAAGAGGAGAAAAGGTAATTGCGCCAGTAACAGATGTGTGTGTGTGCGAACTATATTCCCCCCCCCCTTTTTGTTTAACTAATGTCAGCAATATGAGCAGTAATAAATGGTACCATCTGCTTTTCCGTATTATTTATCAATTAATCATCCGCAATTGGGATAACATGTATTTTTCGAGAAGTTCTAGCCTTTTACGATCGTTTAATTTATAAAATATCTTTGAAATTGTTTATTTTTCACTTTAACGGTCTATAATTAGTTATTTCATAGAATAACTAGGTAAAGTATGAACTTTTCATCTATTATATACTTTAACTGACTTGTCCAGTTATTTCATGAAGTACCTAATTATTCCATGAAATAACTGAATTATACACTTTAACGGTGACATATACATACTATGAATAGTATTTACCATCATTGAAGACAAAGCTAAATATTTCTGTTAGTGATGTTCCTGTTGACTTTTACCGAAAACATTAAAACTCAGACGAATCTTTGATACAACAGTTTGTAGGGCATCTTTAATATTTTGCAGATTTCCACGATATTTTTATGTTTTATAAGCGTTACTGCTGAAAATACCTCTTCCTGTGGTACATAATTTCTAAGTAATTTCTGTAATAATTTTTTCTTGTAGATCATAATTTCTAGGGCTATTTAGAAAGTAAAGGAAATAATACCCAGTTCGAAACTAAAATCTGTTTAACGAGTTTTGGGGAAATTCGATTTTCAAAATTGCGTCTTTAAATAATTCGACGTATTTTTGAGTATTGAATGGTATTTAATGGACAAAATGACTTTTCTTGAGAATACAGTATTTTATTACACAGTAGTTTTCAAGATTTAAGTTGAAAGGTATTTTTTTTAAAAAAATTGTTCTTTAAACGCTTCGAGTTACTTATAATTTAATAACAAATTTTAGAATTAGATCTCTTAAAAAAGATTATTTTTCAGTCATAAAAATAACTCCGGTCTTTTAGATATTGTGTTAAATCATGATTGCGTGTGTGCCAAATTTAGCTACGGGAACTTAAGCGGAATTTTCACGCTCTTCTGAGGTCCGATTTAGAAAAACATTCAAAATATTTTTCAAAGATTATGTTGAAAACAATATTGAAAAAACGTATCAAATTAATAAGGATGGGTCTTTGACGGAAAAAAATCGCTGTATGTTTCGAATATGAGATTGAATTGGTTCGACTAATTTAAAGCTCCGTAAAAACTGCTAATTCTTATCCCTTTCATACATGTTATAAAATTATTGTAATCGGAGAATGAAAACATAATACAGCGTCGATTCTTGAATAATGCCCTGGCAGAGAGAAGTGAGGCCCAATATTCTCTTCTCAAAAAATAAGCTGAAATTTCAGGTCATTTTTTTTTCTGTTACTGGTTGCTTTCTTTTACTTTGCTTTCCTTCCAACTAATTCCATCAACACAGATAGTTTTCACTTAGACAACCCACACTACTTCCCTTTTTTGACAGAAATCCCTCAACTTTTTCGACCACCAGCTTTTTCTATCATACATTCAAATTTAGATTTACGTCATTCTTTGAAGGAGAGAATTATGTGTGACGCGGTCCCACTGAATTAATTAAATATTTTCGTAAATTTCTTACGGGGGAAGTTTTAAAGTAAGGGCTTCCAAATTTCGTACATAGGTAATAAACTACGTTAAATTTAAGCCAAAAAATGTTACACATAATTTATGTAAATAAAACTTCACAAAAAATTATTTGATGAAAAACATTAAAAAGAAAATTAATCCCTCAGTTATAAGGAAATTTTTTGATTTTCAGTAAGGACACGGATATTGCAATCAGACATATGAAACTAAAGTTTTGTGCAATTATTTTGAAAAATGGGGAGCTATTAAATCTTAAATTCGAATTTCGTGTAATTTTAAGAAAATTGTAAATAAAAATAAGTTTCGAGAACCTGATTTTTTAAATTACCCAGTCGAAGAAAGCAATCCGTGGACTATCCCAGAACGTGAACTCGTTTCGATCACAATGATGAGAAAAAGATAAGAGAGCGATTTAAAAAAATTCCGTCCTTATTTTTTTAAAAAAAGAAATCTCAAAAAGTACAGAAAATTGTTTTATTGTATAGAAAAAAAGAGTATACCATGTCTAAGTGAAATAATCCAATTCCAGAATTATTTTTTTTATGGCTTTAGTATGGAGGGAAGGATGGCAATTTTAAAACTGGACAAATTAAGGAATTCCTTTGGGGTCCATCGGAGCCATAACAGGAGAAGAAGGCCAATCATTCATTTGGACGTTATAAATAAACATCTCTTGAACAAATTTACATTTCACATTTTCAGTGGTTACCTTCGATTATTTCCTAACTTTTCGGTTTTTTTCAGTGGATTTCTGCGTTTAGGGATTCGTGAGAAGACATACATTGGTTTAATGTACAATCTTAATAGTATGGATTTCACTGTAAAATGCATCAAAATAAAATTGTTTTAAAATATCCTTTGAATAACAAATATCATTCTAAACAAAATCTAAATAATAGTTTGTATAGAAAAAAACCCATTGAAAACTGATAAGTTGTTAGTAATGTAAGATAGAAAAATTGCTCATTTGGACATGTTCTCTTCTTTTAAAAATTTAGACAGTATTGAAAAAAGTATTGGAGAGATCATTGCCTAATGACCTGATGGTCAACAGCCAGGAATTTTATGAATAAAATAAAAAAGATAGAAAAGAATCAATAGTCAAATATTTTTGAAATATTTTTTTCAGATGTTTGTTAAGTAATTTTGATAAATGGATTACAAATTAAAAATTTGTGTACTCGCACAAAGCAAAACTCATATAACTCTTAGTGTCAGATTTCATTGATGAATAATTTGATAAACAAATGAAATCTTGACAACGAGAAGCAATCCTCGAACCTTTCCACAGATAAATTTCATTTTTCATGCCTGCAAATGTTTCATTTCAGTGATCCCATAATAGAACTTATTAAGCGTTGAAATGTATTTTATTCCATTGGATGAGTTTCGAGCTTTTTTGGCTGTCTATTGAGGGTTGATAATCTTTCCAACGCAACATATTGCATTTATTCATCGATATTTATTTAGTTATTTTGTTTAATTGCCTTCGTGCGAATCGTACTTTTTCACAACATTATCATAATTTAATTGTTTTAATACTCTGTTAAACGATTAACACGATACCCTACTAATTATTATTAATACTTCAAAGTGTATTTTAGTTATTGATTAATTTATTTACATATTTAAGTTTGTGAGTTTCAATAGAAAATTCAGTTAAGTCAATGCATAACTCTTCATTGAACAGAAATTTAATGAAAAATGCTAAAGAATAAAGGATGTTTGCATTAGGATTGTCTTAACAATAACTTGTTTGTTTCCTAATTGATACAATATGTAATTATTTATTTAAAGAGTTTTAAGAAATGTTTCTATTCCAATTATCATTGATATTGAAAAGAATTTCTATGATACATATGATCATTGATAAAACCGTATTCAGGATATCAATTATTTGTAGTTTATCGAATTGTAACTAGCATTTTACGCATGCTATCGGAGTTTCTTATAATTAACAAAAAATAACAATTACAAATGTTATAACTTTAGATAATGCTTTAAATAACGGCATTTTTTTTTTACATTTAATGCTACACATTACTCTAAAAAAAGGATAAAAAAAATCATTTGCTGACATGTATTTTGAGGTGACGAGTGAGTTTGAGAAGCTTGTCAATAAATTATAGAATCAATTAAATTTTTGAAGTTTACTGAATGTGTTGTCAGCTTCAAAATATTTCGTGTCTTTTTTAGACTTTTATTTTGGTAGCTGCAAGTGTCTTCTATTCCCTAAGGCTTTTTTTTTTCTTGTTCAAAATAGGGTTAAATATTTTCTTGGATATTTCATATAATGTGTTATAAAAACAGTACAGATTTAATTTTGAAAGCTCCAATTATTATTTTTTTAAATGTGTGTCAGGGTTAATATTTCTAGAATTTTCATATTTTTCGGGTTTAATTACGAAAATACTTACTAAAACTCAATAAAATGTCAAATAAATGTCAAATTTCAATTATTTACTAACTTTTGTTTTCAATATTCCAAGATATATAAATCACTTAAATTAACGTAAAAATGTTAAAATTGAGTATTATATAAAAATTTAAGAAACCGGATTTTTTTCAGTATCAATTTAAAAATATGGTTCGGAAAAAATATTAATTACTCTTAATATTACTGTCTCAAAATTTTTTTTGAAAAAGGGTATTGTGTAGCTTTTACCAGGCTTTTCACGATTTAAAAAATAATTCAAAAGAAATATAAGATAAAGAATATTTTTCAAGCTCTAAGTAATTATATATAAAAAAATAACATTTTTTAAAATTCGGAGTTCTTTCTTACGCTATCCATTGAAACATTCTCTCACTCAGTGGGTACAATTGGGCTCCCATTTATTTGTCTGAGTGGAAAAAATTCAATCATCTGAATTGGCAACAACAGGCTTTGGGTGACGGCGCGAGAAAATGGAGAAAAACTATAAATGGGGAGAAATAATATTTATTAAATAAAATAATGCTAAAGCTATTAATATTCAAAATAGTATTTTTTTAACTCAATAATGATTTGGGTATAAGCTGCTATTCTTTTAACTGCAAGTTTGAAAAGATCAGTGAGCTGAGATCGAAAGTATCATAATATTGACAGTGTGTATTACAAAAATGTCCAATTATA